>PVLC010024301.1:0-24597 GCA_004027655.1 Graphiurus murinus
TTATTTTAAATAAATGCATATTATTTCTTTTCTTAGATTGATACTTAGCTGTGTCTTTTCCTCTGACATATCTTTTTAAATTTTTGGTCCAATTCTGTCTTCCTCAATTCAGGTAAACAGTTTCTTTGATTTTTCTTTCACCTGTTTAAAAATAAAGTGTATTTAGAAGATTTTTCTATCTACTTATTCTCTAAGTTATTTGATCTTCAAAGAGTAAAGACAGTTATATGCATCAAGATGGAGCTCATTGTAGTTCACTACAATAGGACAACATATAGTTCGTGTAGCACATTTTAATAAGGTTAAATATAATTTCTCTTCACATTAAAATTATCTTGATTTAAACTCAAAATTTATTAATTTTTAACCCATGGAAAATAATGAAATGTCACATAATATAATATGTAATATAATATAATATAATATAATATGTTATAATAAGCAGCCATATTGGCTGTTTCTCTGGAGAACATTTACTAACACAATGTCCTTCACAAGATGGATGAATTAGCAGACTGCCACATTCATATAGTGAGAGATTACTCAGCAAAAAAATGGAATAAGCTATCACATATTCTGTGCCACGAAAGAAGCCATTCTGAAAAGACTGTTTATTTTATGACTCAAACTACATAGTTTTCTTGAAAAGGTAAAATTAAAGAGGCAATGAAAATATTAATGGCTGACAAGTTTCAGAAGGAAAGAATTGATCAAAAGGTGGCTGGCAGCCGGGCGGGTGGTGCACGCTTGTAATCCCAGCATTTGGGAGGCTGAGACAGGAGGATCCGGGTTCGCGGCCAGCCTCAGCTACCTAGTGAGGCACTCTTCAACTTAGTGAGACCCTGTTTCAAAATAAAGAATAAAAAATAGGGCTGGGAGTATACCTCGGAGGTAGAATGCCCCTGAGTTCAATCCCCAGTACCGCAGGGAACTTTCAGGTCAGTTAAATTATTCTATATGATACTGTACTGATAGATAAATGACATCTATACATTTGCCAAAACCTATATAATGTACAATAAAAACAATGAACTCAAATTTTAAGGGAAACTTGGGAAGGTTTGAGAGAGTAATATACTCATTATTCTATAAACCAAACACTACTCTAAATAATAAGTTTTATAATTTCAAAAGGAGAACCTTAAATGAGCAAAAATGACTTAACTGAAGGTGAGGTGGGGGAGAGGGAAATACCCTAATGCATACAATGTACTTTCACAAACATGTCAAAGTCAATCACTGAACTGAACTTGAGAAGGAGGGAGGGCGAGGGAGTGGGGCGGGAATTGGGGAAGGGTTAAATGAGAAATGTGTGCATGTATGCCTTTACCAGCTTGTACCTAACAAAGATGTATGATTACAATGTACTCATAAAAAAAAATTTTTAAAGGTAAGAATTAAAAAATATAAATAAAACAAGAAGTGTATACAATTAGTGTTTTTTTCGTAGGATATATATGTGTGTGTGTTATATATATATATATATTATTTCTCCATACATATGTATATATATGTATGAGGAAATAAAATGAAAAACATTGACTCTTCAAGTACTATAATTTAGAAAATAAGAAAACCTTTATTCTAGGAAGGACAAGTAAATGTGTTTTTTATGATCTCTATTGTTTCCAACTTAATGCTGTCATATATTTCCTTTTTATGATTGAAATTAGCATTAGAAAAGCACATTTCTTTACTTAAGTAGTGCCTTGGGTAAAAAAGAATTGCATTTTCTGTAGTAAGAGTTATTGAAGAAAACATTTTTGCTAATAAGTTTACTTTCCTTTCACAGAGATCTCATATTCAGGAGAAATAGATTGAAGCCTTCAGCAAAAGAAAGTATTTTCAAAAAATATTAATAACTAAACTAAGAAATATAATTTACTATATTTATAGTAAAATTAGTATTTGAATATCAAACTTGTTTTTCTTGTTTCACAAGTATGTAGACTCCCTTTACTTCTATATTTTTTCCCAGGACTAAGAATAAAATCCATTGAGCCAGCCAATCACTAAAGGCTGCTGTTTCTGGTTTTATTTATTTAAAGAAAACAACTAAAACTTCCCTGACTTCTCTGAGATACTGTGGAATGATTATCAATGACCCTTGTCTGATTATTGCCTCCGGCTAAGCTCTAACAGGATTTACATAGCAACTTCCAACATTATACCAAGTTGCAATCCTAAAAGGAACACTACTGGACCCATAGCTTAATTTAATATAAACTTACCATATGCTAAATGCTTTTTGTATTGGCAAATATGTAACCAGGTAGACTGGCTTGGGTGAGTAGTTGACTAAAAGATTATTCCAAAGCTATTTTTAATTAAAACAATATTTTCAAATAACGCTGTAATATATTGAAGGATATTTTGGCCAGATACTATTGAGAAAAGTAGACAGATTTTTTTTTTTTTTAGTTTTTTTAGGTAATGGTGAAACCATATAGACACATAAATACAACTAATGTTTAGATGATAAATTAAGTAATAAAAATGAAAATTTAGTTCCAAATATAAATGTGTATCTAATTTGTTGCCTTTTCCAGGTTGTCCTAAGTTATAATTGGATCCTCAGTTGTATCTGTGCATGCCTGTAATTCTGATACTTGGGAAGCTGAGACAGGAGGATTGCAGGTGTGAAGCTTTCCTCAACAACTTAACAAGTCCCTTAGCAACTTTGTGAGATCCTGTTACAAAAAAGAAAAAAAAAAAAAAGGTAGGGGTGTAGCACACACACAAATAATAATAATAATTGGAATCAAACTTCCTTCTTTTTGTTTTTTGAGAAATACCCACTCTGTTCTCCATAATAGTTTTGTTAATTTACATTCCTACAAAGAGAATTTTATTATTGTTGTTGTTGTTGGGTATTTTAATAATTATAATTCTAACTGTAGTCAGATGATATCTCATTGTAGTTTTGTATTTTTCTGATGGTCAATGATACTGAGCATTTTTCACATCTTGTTCATATTTTGTATTTCTGCCTTGACAAGTGTCTATTCATATCCTTTGTCTGTTTTGGATTTGGATTACTTGTACTTATGTTAAGATTTTTGAGTTCCTTATGTATTCTGGATATTAATCTTTTGTCACATGAATAGTCTGAGGATATGTTTCTTATTCTCTAGGCTGTCTCTTCCCTCTGTCGACTGGTTCCATTGCTGTAGAGAAGCTTTTTGTTTTGATGTCATGCCAGTTTACTTTGGTTGTTGTTCCTGTGCTTTGGAAGCCATTTTCCCCCCAAAATGTTGCCTACATCAATCTTGAAGGGTTTGCCCTATATTATCCTCAAGTAGTTTCACAGTCTCAGGTTCTACATTTTAGATCTTTGATCCATTTTGAGTTGATTTTATGGATGAAAGATAGGGATCAAGTCTCTTTTAATCTTCTACATGTGGCTATCCAGTTTTCCCAACACCACTTATTGATATAATTATAGTCACATTTAAATCTAGACAGATGATTCTTGATGTAATTACTTTTACAGTAAAACACATTCACATGATTTTGTAATCATGTTGTAAAATCTCATTTATAAATTATAATTTAAGTACATGCTATCAGACAAATAATTTATTTTGTTTTAGGGAGGCTATTTTCCTAATAGCTATATATTGATATTATATTGATATATTAATATATCAATAGGTAGCTATAAAATAAAACTTTTCCTAGCTTCTTTACAGGGTTAAAAAATAAAATGAATTAAATAGTATGGAAATTATTTTATGTGGACTGGATTAATAATTATGATTATTAAACCCAACTTATTTAATTCTAAAATTGTAAGACAAATAGAAGTACTTTTTTCCTTTTCTAAATGTGAAAGAAGTAACTCAGAAGTCTTTGAGAAAATAATTAGAAGAAAGTGCTGATCAGCTGTCATGAATGGGACAGATGTCTGTGCCTTCAAGTAGCAGGACCATCTGTGTGTACTGCAGGTCCACTGCTCTGTGACAACTTCCTTCTGAATACAGCAAAACTAAATCTAGAGCAAATTGAATGAGAATGTGTTCAATTTCAAGTATGTTACTCATTTATTTTGTTGTCAGAAAATATCTTTATTTGTTGATGCTGAGTTATACATCCTCAATACTTTTCTTGTATATTTAAGCAATAAATCATTACCCATTCTTCTCTATATTTGATTCCCTTAACAAACGAACTCAGACTTAGACATCAGGTCATATTCTCTGAGTTATATATTCTAAACTCTCTTAACCAAAGACAATCAAATGATCATTCAGGTGTTTTAAGCATAATACTATCTTTTAATCTGTATAATAAAAGTCCTCTTTAAAATTATTTTTATTTAGTTAAATAATTATTAATACATTAGAAAAGTCTCAAAACATGAAAATTCATGTGGAATTCACATTGTGCAGTTAGAATTGGTAAACCTTACAAAAGGTTAAAATTGAATTACAGAGCTATGAATCTACCTTTCCTCTCTTTCCTTCTCCAAGGTTCTTTTCTGAATGCACCACTTTGTATCCTGTTACTGGCTTTCATATTTGCCGGCTACCCGAGGATCTTTCCAAATATATGCTGGCACAAAATCAAAATTTTTAGAGTTGAGAGTAATAGCAAACTTCTTACTCATTTCCATCAACAAACAGATTTCCCTGTATTTAAAATTATACTGCTGCTCACTGTCTTTCTGCTTAAAAACATGGTCCTCACACAAACAGAATAACCATGGTTGATGGCCCTAGACCTCATCCAATTTAACTTTTCTCTAATCTAAGTTGTTGTTGCTTACATGATTTTCACAATATTCTTCTTTGACAAATAAAACAGGACTCTTATGTTTCTTATACCTACTCTTTTATAATTTGTGCATTCAGATGGAATCTTTCTCATGTACTGTATGCTATTACAAAACTCCCCTGGCTTTGAGCACTCTTGCATGTAAATCAATGACTGAATAATAGATACCTGTCACAACTGCTTTCTTAAACTTTAGCATTTTATTTCATATTTATTTTCCCATTTCATGTTACATTGTAAGTTCTAATTGCAGAGAACATAACCAACTCCTGACAGTTTTATGAGAGTGAAGTTATTAATTGCTGGGAAGATAAAGGAATCATGTCTTTCAGTATTCATAATTGACAAACATTTGGGGTGTGTATGTGTGTGTGTGTGTGTGTGTGTGTGTGTGTGGTGTGTTTGTGTGTGTCTATTTTGACTCATCTTAGATATTCCAATCTTTATCCTTTTTTTTTTGGTGGTACTGGCCATTGAACCCAGGAGGGCATTCTACCTCTGAGCTATAATATCAGCTCTTTTTATTTGTTTTGAAACAGAGTCTTAGTAGGTTTCTGTAAGTCTCACTAAGTTGCTGAGGTTGATCTCAAACCTGTGATTCTCCTGTCTCAGTCTTCCAAGTACAGGGATTATAGATATGCACCACTAAAAGCAGTCTTAAAATATACATTTTAGCCTGAGAAATGTTATATTGAACAGTAATTTAAACTAACTCTATCTAGAATATTATTCATATTTTGCAGTTTATAATTTGCTGTTATATTTTTGTCAAAAACATATGCATCTCTTTTTTATACTCTTGTTCATAAGTAGTTCCTATATTTTCTACATTTATTAGTTTTTTTTAAGTTGTAAACAAATACAAGAATAATGTGAATTATTTTAATTAGCAGAAGTTCATTGGAAGAATTAGAAGTAACTAATGCATTAAATAGTCAGACATCTAGCTATAAGCAAATACTCCCATGAGCCCAGACTTGTACTCAAATTGTTTAAATTTGAAACATAATCTACACAAAAAATAAAAGTATTGATTTTTTTTACCTTACAGGTCCCCTTATTACCAATGTTTCTTTGTCTTAGCGAGTGGAAATACTTTCTATAAAATTAGTCAGGCTAGAATAATGGGGGTTATTCCTGACATTTTCCTCCCCTAAACTCCTCATACCATTCATGTCATGTACCTGTCATTCTCCCTGCAAATCTGACCTCTAGTCTATGATCTATTACTGTACAATCTATGTCTCAGTGAATGATCTAACATGAAATGAAAAAAAAGATAGAAAATACAATTGAAAATATTAATAGAATCTTGATGGTTTCAAATGATAGATTAATTGGTTAAGGTCTCTAAATACATATTAAAAGTTATAAAATATATTAACGAAGCTTTGAAAAATAAGAATCATAGACTATTAAAATTGTATTAGAAAAAGAGCCAAAGAGAACTAATAGAAGTGGTCTTTAGTATTAAAACCTCTTATGGATGGTTGCAACAGAATATTAGACAAAGCTGAAACATTAAGCAAGAAACCAGAAAGTATGCAAAACAGCAAAAAGTGAAATGCATGTTTTCCCAAAGTGTCCACCTGTCTTTCTGTCTCTTTGATAAATCTGTTAATCATTTAGTTATGTATGTGATGCTACCAGAAACACCCTGGCTTCAACACTGCTCAGGTATCATATATGGCTTGATGTCCTATAATGGTAGTAACATAAGGTAAAATATCAGGCTGCATATATGCATAAAATACCATCTTCATTAACACCAAATGAGAAGTCATGTATACTGCCTGTGTGAATACCAAACCAAATCAATCATGTATATTTAATTTGTAATTTTGATTCCCATTTTTCTGGAAAATGCGTCTTTTTTTTTAATTACAAAGTTCTAAAAATGTTTAAAATTTTTCTATTGATTTAAAATAGAAATCATTTTTTGAAAATTATTTTACTTACATATGAAGAATTTAAAGTATCAAGAAATGAAACTAACCATATGGCTAGCTAAAATTCAAAATATTACTTGCTGATATTTTCTCAAGTTTTATGCTGCTTTTATAATATTTATATGTTACCTTTATATCTTATTTCCTAAAAATATCTGGAAACTCTTAAATAGTAAAAGAAGCATTTAATGGTGTGGTATATATTTAATAAACTATATGTTAAAAACAGAAAATTATGGTAACTTTCAGATTTTTTCTTCTGGAAAATGGTAGGGCTAAAATTTATTAAGAAGTTATTTTACATAAATGCATAACATGTGCCCATCATAGCCCTATAAACATAAAAGGACTTGTTTAAAAATATGTTTTTCAGGATTAACTCATTAAATGATCATTTTGTTCATTTAATTTTCTTTCAAAGAAACAAATGACAAGCAGAAACAAAAAGTGGGAACTAATTTACTAGTTTTTTTTATGTTCTTACACCTTACAAAATAAATTAGTCTTGCCCTATAATTGCCAACAAAATTTCTGTAAGATGAGGGCTTTAGATTTAATTATTAGCAATGGGTGAAGTCCAAATATATTATTGCTGCTTTTGTCTATATTAGATTTACAAATCATTGCTAATTGGATACTCCTAATAAAACCTAATTTTCTTTGCTACTTTGCTTTATTTTTTATATATGTCTTTTGCTTTGATTCACTCATTAACAATTTATTCCTTTATATAGCTTGGAAAATTGCCTTAAACCTATGTCCACTTGGACAAGGCTTTGACATTAGGATTATTTGTTCATTCCTTCTGTGTGAACTTGTTTTCCTCCCTTCTTGTCATATTGAGAGCTGACTGGGCCACAACCATAGTTGTTTCCTGGAATAAATCGAAGCCACCCAACTTGCTGTATATTCTCAAGACTTAAACACATTTCCATGTCTGGCTCCTTCAACTACATCCCTCTAAACAGTTTCACAGCTGGAAATTAAAAGTATACTTTGCCAAATGTATCTTTGGATACAACATACTAGACTACTGATACGTCTAAGGAGTCAACTCTATAAAAAACAAAAAAAAAGAAAAAAGAAAAAAAATGCATTCCTTTACTTTTGGAATGTCCCAGTAGCTGTGTGTTGGCACTAGACCCAAATGAAGTTTTAAATAACAAACAATGAAGAATAAAGCCAGGGAATTGAGAAAGGGTCACAAGTAGGAGGAGGTGATAATGCTAGAATGGATTTATGATGTAAACCAAAAGACTAACAATATAATTTTGTTCCACTAAGGTTTCCAAAGAAAAAGACTTTCACTAAGGTAGGAAGGAAGCCACTGAAAGGGAATATCAACAATTCTGAAAATCTCAGTTGTGGTCATTCACAGTATGTGAATTTTCAGTGGGGGAACAATGGCATGGATTTCCTAATAATCAACAGATAGGGTCAAATTGCAACAAGACAGAAAGTGGGTGACAAGGCCTAACCTTCAGAAGCAAGTGGAGCTAAATCACTGTAAGGAGCACTTATGCCCATGTGCCTGTCAAGAGGACTTCATTCTCAGGACTCTGTGATGATGACAGATCATGGTTTTCATAGAAAAGAGACAAACAAGCAACCATGGTGCCACTTGATTTACATAATAAAATCACAAGTGTAGATGAGTATATATTTAAGCAGGTAGATCTCATGTTAAGTGCCCTCACCAGATGTGCATGCACACACATGGACTCAAGGACACTTTCAGAGGTGACAAGCATGTTTATTATTGTGATCATGGCAACACAAGTGTAGGAATATACTTATATTCACCAAAATTGTATAGATTAATTCTGTGCTAATTTTGGTATACCAATTAAAACTCAATAAAGCCAGACCGAAATAAATAAAATTGTATTCCTTCCTCCAGTCTCTAGTTCACATATACATAGCCAATCATTTTACTTCAAACAAGTTAAGTCTATTTGAAGAAAAACCTCATATTATCAAAGAACATATATACATTTTTCAGCATAACTATATAGTGAGAAAGAAAAATGCCAAGGCTTTCCAAGAAGTGTGTGATAGATCTTCTTTATTGACACTGATAGCAGGAATAAGAAATGCCATCATAATTCCCAAAATAGAGTGAAAGCTAATGGAGGCCTGTGATAAAGATTTTATCTAATTTAGTTTTTTGTTTTAGTTTTGAGCCAGGAGATCCACCAATACAAGTATGGTTATTTCCCTTGGGCCAAAATTTAGTAAGTTGAAGTTGATATGTTAGCAAAATATAAAAGCTTACTGGTCTCTGAATCTGTAAAGTATGACTTATTAGAGTAAGAAAGACCACATAAAAACCTAAGAAACTTCCTATTCCACCAGTATAGTATATCAGAAGAAACAACACATCCCACGAGGACTTACAGTGATAAATGATACTAACAAAGACAGAGGTTGCTAGTGTAATCATGCCCATTATGCTTCCTATTTAATAGCCTATAGAGCCTCTGCAGAAACCAGATGAGGCCCGACAATTCTTGACTTAACCAAAGGTTAGATCTACTTGCAGCTACTATTTCAAATGCTATTATCTTTTACTGGGACAGGAAAATATAACACTAAATAGTGAAAAATTACTTCTTGATATCTATCAGTGGAGAGGATTAAAGGCAATAAATGTTGCCTGGCAAGGGCAGTGGTGCATGTTAATTGTCTTGCCTCAGAGCTCTATTAATTTCCTTCTCCCCTTATCAAATTGGTCTTCCGGAACTTTAACATTTTGGCATGATACTTTATCATGGGGCATTCCATTGTTACCAAATATCGATCACATCATGATAATTAGATCCAGAAAGCAAGGAGTGTCAAGTATCCTAAGTGATATAGAAAGAAATGTGTTCCAGAGATTAGCAGATAAATTTAGCAGAGATTAATGTCCACTCACAATGGTGAAATCCTTAGAAGTACAAGGGTTGCTGTGTTGGGATATGCCTTCTATAATAGGACAAGTTTTTGAACTTTTAACTCCTGTATTTATGAAAAAAAGTACAGAGCTTTGTGAAGATCCTTGGATTTTAGAGACTGCAGACCACACTTGGAGTTGTTACCTGAGACCAATTGTTGGGTAATTTTGAGGGTTGGTGATTATGAGTGAGACTCAAAGGATCTGCAACAAATCAAAGCTAGAAGAAGCCGCATTACTTTTTACTCACAAATCATTCTACTGACACAAACATGATAGTGTGCTGCATAGACTTATTGGAAAGGACTGATAGTAGAGCCAAAGAGCGAAATTCTATGGTGCTGGAGCAAAGTTATGCATTTTAGAGATGATAATTCTATTGAAAAACATCAATTAAAATGTTACCAGGTACTAGTAAAAACTAAAAGTGACTAAAAAAAAAAAATAGTGTACATAGCATATCCATCAATTCATGAAGTTGTGCATGGCCAGCTCCAAGGTATACAAGCTGTGAACTAGAGTCCAGCCTTAGGCTGATTCCAAAGTCTCAGTAAATTTATTATTATTATTATTATTATTATTATTATTATTATTATTATTATTGTGTGTAGTACTGGGGATGAAACCCAGGGGCATTCTACCTCCAAGCTACACCTCCAACCCTATTTTATTCTATTTTTATTTATTTATTTATTTTTAACAGGGGCTTATTAAGTTGCAGAGGGCCTCACTAAGTTACTGAGGATGGCTGCAAACTTGTGACCCTTCTGTCTTAGTCTCCCAAGTACTGAGATTACAAGTATGCGCCACCAAGTCTGGCTCAAAGTCTCAGTAAATTATATGAATAGGGACTCAAAATTCTCATGTTCATTTCCATTTTTTCTTCTTGAACTTTTATCCCTGACCTCATTGAGGATTTCCTATGACCAAGTGACAGAAGAGAAAAGGGCTTGTCAGGAGTTAAGAGAGATTTGTTTGTGAAGTAAGTTGGCACTAGCTAGGATGAGCTTCTGACATTTTACATTCCCACTCAGGAGTGGTGCTAAATGATGGTGATAAGGAGAAATCTTCCCACTAGGCAGAGTTAAGATTAGTGTACTTCATCATCAACTTAGTATGGGGGAGCAATATCTCAATGTGAAGGTGTACCTTGACTACTAAGCAGTGATAAATAACAAGTTTAATTAGGAACTAGTAAAGAAAAATATTGCAAGATATGACCTAAGAAGTCTGAAGAATGGATATGTGAATGAACCTATGGAGATAGTGTAGGTTTATTTTGCTAGCTAATATAATGAATTCCAATTATCATGACAGTAAAGATTTCTTTTTAGAATGAGGGCTGGATGAATTATGTTTAAAATTACACAGGCATAGTACTCTGTTTCTGTTCTCAAAGTTTAAAAGAAACAAACAGAAAGGATGATCCCAGCTACCAATTCCAGCATCCACAGTCTCTGCCTGTATATAAATGAAGTCTTCAAAATAATTGAGTATTAAATCTGCAAGTATGTGGGATGGATTTGACAAATAAAAGAGACCCAAATTTTCAGAATGCCAGTAAATAAATTGATTATCCCTTGTCTCCCATACGCATTGTTCTAAAATACATTTTTTTTTATTGGTGCATTGTAATCATGCATGTTGGTTGGATACAATTGGTAAAGGCATGCATACATACATCGATCATTTAACCCTTCCCTAATTCCCACCTTTTTCCCTACCCTGCCCTCCTTTTCAAGCTCAGTTTAGTAACTGACTTTGATATGATTGTGAAAGGACATCATGTGCATTAGTATATTTACCTCCCTCTCAAACCCTTCAGTTAAGTCACTTTCTTTGTTCATCTAAGGTTTCTCCTTCTTCATTTAGTGTTCCTCTTATGTCCCAGTTTCTCCCTAGTTTCTACATATTGGGACGAGCATATGATTTTTACTTTTGGTGACTGACTAATCTCACTTGACACAATATTTTCCAGTTCCATTTCCTTGAAAATGAAATGATTTTGTTCTTCTTTATGGCTGAGTAAAATTCCATTGTGTACATACCCTATGGTTTTGTAATCCATTCATCTGTTGATGGACATCTTAGCTGGTTCCATAGTTTGACAATTGTGAATTGTGTGGATATGAATATAGATACAGATGCATTGGTCTGATAGTTTGGATTATATTCTTTCGGATAGATACCCAGAATGATATTGCTGAATCATATGGTAGGTTCATTTGCATTCGTCTGAGGATCTTTCATACTGTTTTCTATAGTGGTTGCACTGATCTACAATCTCACCAACAATGTATTCCCACTTCTCCACACCCTTGCCAGCATTTGTTGTTGATTGCCATTCTAATTGGGGTTAGGTGAAATCTCAGAGTAGTTTATTTTGCATCTTTCTGATTACTAATGATGTAGAACATTTCCTCATACATTTATTGGTCATTTGTATTTCTTCTATTGTAAAGTGTCTATTTAGATCATTTGCCCATTTTTTGCAGATGACATGATACTATACCCAACAAAGTCAACCAAAAAGCTTATAGAACTGATCAACAAATTCAGCAAAGTGTCTAGATACAAAATTAATCTTAAAAAATCAGATGGGCTGTGATGTAGTTCAGAGGTAGAACACCTTTGGGTTCAATACCTGGTACCACATAAATAAAGAAAAATATTATTTTGGTATTTGATCACATATATAGATTTCTCTAATTAAAGTTTAAGATCTGAAAAACATTTTCTTTAACAAATCCTAAAGAAATTAAAATCTTACTCTGCAGAATGTAGAACTGCCATAATAGTTCATGATATGTTTCATAGAGAGGAAGTAAAACTATATGTGAGATATAGGCTATTGATATTTGGCTAAATGTTGATTAAAGTGAATACCTACATTCTTCAGCTCATCCTTCTGAGTCTGATGAGTATTTTCTCCTTCAATATAGACCTTTATGTGACTACTATATTTGTATTCCATGTGAGAAGAAATTTATATTCTTCAAAAACCACCTTTACTACCCATCACTGGGTTCAGACGGAATAGGGCAATTTGTCTCCAATATGATCCAGATGAAAAAATTAAATTTGGGTCCCTGGATTTGACATTTATAATTTAATACATTGGAATAAGTTCTTGGGTTAAACATTTTTTACTACTTAATTGAAATCTGGGTTCAATAATGGCCTATAATGAATAAAATTGAAAGACTACTGCCGTCTCTGTAATACTGGAAAGTGACTGTGAAGGATTCAAGAAAGAATACATTGAAATGGTTCTATTTCATGTAACATGCTCAGTCAATTAAAAGATACTATTTTGCATGGTGTAAAGGACATTTGATTTCAAAGAAATATGTGCCCCAATATGATAAATTGAATAGAGCATGAAAAAAAGTTCAATTAAGCAAAATGGAAGATGTATAGCTCATTCACTTATACGTATGTCTTATGGCCCAATGATTGCGTATTCCCTCATATCCTAGCAGCTGTGTGCATCTTACAGCAATGAATATTTGTCACTTGCAGAATCCTTTCCAACCTGCTGTTGTCCAGATGTTGATGAAGACACATACCTTCATTTTCATTCCTTCTGTATTTTTGGACTAAGGGAAGGCCATAGAGAGAAGAAAGGGAAGGAGGAGGCTCAGTCCTTGTCTGTCACAGAATTCTCCAGTTGGGCCCAGTCACTTCCTTCTTCAGCACCTATAGTCTGCCTTCTTACATGGTTGTAAGTCTCCCTGGGCTTCAGTGCTATTGTCTTTGGTGGTGTAGTAAAAGTATATTAGTGCCCATGTATGCCTTGGTTCCCCTTGTCACTTCCCTTAACCCTTCCTTTACCCTGCCCTTAATTATGTAAATATTTTCTATTAAAGGTATTTTTAAAAAATCAGAGTGGAAATCTGTTTCATTATGGGAATTTGACTGATATGGTACTAACATTTTCAGTAAGGTGTTTTTGAAATCCTGTATAAGGATGAGAAGCCAGCAACAGTACAGAGATGTCATGTTCTACCCTTTATAACCTTAACCCTGACCATGCAAGGCTTCTTATACTTTGAGCTTTTCAAAAGATTCTATATAAATCTAAGGCTTCTCCTTGTAATTCTTTGAACTTGCTAAAGTTTAAATGCCTGCCGCAGCGCCAAGCAGGGGGGCTGCAAACAGACCTCTGCTGCTGTTTTAATAAAAGGAACAGAAAAGAGAAGATAAAATAATGAAGTAAAAGGTCCTAAGATGTGACTCAATTGTATGAGTCTAGTATGTTTGCAGGGGGAAAAATTGATAATAAGGAAAAATCCAGTAAAAGCTATGTTTTTTTTTTTCATAAAAATATGATCTTTATTGACATTTGATTTTAGTCACTATTTGCTTGCAGTATTTATAAAATGTTAGAATTATAGCTATACTTCTAATTTCTAAAAATTTATATCTCAAATATTAAAATGGGGGCAAAAAGGATTTAAATTTTCACAATGCCAAATATAAAGTAGAAGTGTTCTAATCTCTGCAGGTTTTGAAATCACAGAAACTCTAGAAGAATTGTGTCATTATATAAAGCAAAAGAAATCCTGGCCTTATTATTTTTGAATCTTTGATCTATGCAGCCAAATAGGATAATAAAATAAGGGACTCAGTGTGGATTTCTCCAGTGAAAAGTCTGAAAACAGAGTACAGTGGGACCATTCTAAACCATTATAAGATTAAAGAGATGTCTTCAGCTTAAAGTCAGGTTTTATCCACATAAAGATCCAACAGGGTAGCAATGGAAAGCCTGGCTTGCCAGTTACAGACTTTTCATGAAAAAAAAGGGTTATCATTACAATATCTTGGTTGGATACTGTTAGGAAAGCGAGTTTTGAGATAGTTGTGCTCACAAAAGCAAAACCAAGGGTTTCTCCTACCTACAAATAAAACCAGCCATACCATTTTGTGATATGTACTTTGGATACTTAAAAACTACAGTGCTAGAAAAGATCTATCTAATGTCAGGCTGAAGAATTGGAATTAATATTGGAATATAATATACAGCCACCAAATTTTAATTTCAATATTTAGGTTTTTTTTCTCTATAGTCACAAATGCCATAATTTTGGGAAATATATTTTAAACATTACACATATATTTTTTCTAGAAACATGAGGAAAAAGTATCATAAAATATTAGGTTGTTGATACATCACCAACTATTGTTTTGAAATTAGTTAAAAATACATCAGCAATGTGGTACTGTCTTTTTTTTTTTTTAGATTTGACCAAGTTTGAAGTTTACTGTTTATAATTATATACCTGACTTATGTTGGGATTTTATCAATTTGTACATGCATGCATAGATTTAGAATAATAAGGTAATTATATTAGTCAGTTTTCTGTCACTATAAAAAGTACCTGGGATAAGAGACTTATAAAGGTTTATTTTGGATCACTATTCTAGAGATTCCAGTCCAAGATCAAGTGGCCTCATTGCTTTTGGCCTCTGATGAGGCAGCATACCATGACAACACCATGTGACAGAGAAAACTGTTCGCTTCATCAGCAAGGAAACAAAGAGAGAGAGAGAAAAGGACCAAGATCCAACAGTCACCTTTGAATGCATGTCTCCAATGACTTATAAATCATGCTGGTGACCAAGGTGACCAAGGCTTTAACACATGGACTTTTGAATGACATTTATCTAAACCATGTCAATGATAAAAATTTTTATCTCTTTTACATGCTTTAAAATTGTATCCTATAATAGGGATTCTAGAGGCGTCCAATGTTTTCTTCACTATGTTTAGTTTGCCAAAATGTAGGTAACAAAAAATTCTCTTGCCAAGCTGCAATCTTTATTTTTGGGAATGTTGTCTTCTGGTCCCTATCTTTAACTATTGCTCTCTTTATAGATTATATGCATGCAGTCAGTATAGAGCAATTCACTGACACACTCATGAAATACAAAATAAAGAAAATAAGCTCAAGAGTAGAATATATTTTATTATATATGTATCATATAGATTCTGTAATACAATGAGGAGGAAGACCAGAAGAATAGTGGAAGGCAACTGGAGAGGGTTGGGGGAACAGGAAGAGACTTAAGAAAGAAAACAATTTAAGTAATGTTATATTCATCATAAAGGTATTACTACTAATCTCATTAACATGAATAAAGTTTAAATAGTGATGGAACATGGTGAATGCAGAGGAAAATATATCAAGTGATTTGTACATGTAAGTTTGCATCACTTTGAGTCTTAGGATGATATATAATCAAAATGTACCAATAAAACAATATAAAAATCACTAATACCTTTAAAATTACTTTTATATTTAATGGGCACATGAATGCTTCATTAATAATTAGTCCAAACTGGAAGTAATCAAAATGTCTTTCAATAAGTGAATAAACAAATTATGGTACAGTCATACAATGAAATATTACTCCACAATAAGACGAAATGACCTATCTTGCCACAAAAATATCAGATTCTAAACCAATTACACCTGTAAGTAAAAAAGAAATTAGACTTTGACAAAAGTTTTAATCATACACTGTATTTCACTTCCCAATATCTGGAATGGGATAACGGTTAGTGCTAAGAGGTAAATAAAGGTAGAGATATATAATAATGATAGACAGTTCGATTTTATTTGCTTTCATTTTAAGATATGAGAGGAAATATATGTAGTGTTTGTTCTCTACCTACTGGCTCTTGATCCTTTGCTAACACATGAGGGTCAATTTTTCCTATAGTATTCCAATTCTACCTGACCAGTATACCCTTGAATAAGAAGGCTAGAGTTGATTATGTGGCAGAGAAGAGGGCTGAGGCATGATTTATCTGTGTGAAGTTAGTTGTCATAATATCCGTATTGAAATGTGGGTCATGAACCGGGCGTAGTGGCACACATTGTAACCCCAGTACTTGGTAGGCTGAGGCTGGAGGATCCGGGTTCATGGACAGCCTCAGCTACTTAGTGAGGTCCTCTGCAACTCAGTGGGACCCTGTTTCAAGATAGATAATAAAATAGGACTGGGGGTATAGCTTAGAGGTAGAATGTCCCTGGACTCAATCCCCAATGCCAAAAAAAAAAAAAAAAAAAGAAATGTGGGTCATGAAGACAAATGAAAGAAGAGCAGAGATGTTTGATACATTCCTCATATTTCAGTCATCTGGATATCTCAATATTGATAACTACTTCCACAATTATGGTTTTGCAATAACTATTCCTTGTGTTTGGAATGTTTTTCCTTGATGTTAGATGAGTTGATCCTTGTTGATACTCATATTTAAGTTTAAAGATGTATTCTCTACCCTGTATGTCTGAATAACATTATGGAATTTTAATAGCTAATATACCAATCATCAGTCTTATTTGTAGATTTATATATTTTCTCTTTCCCTTAAGTGCTTAATAAGATCAGTATGCTCACTATCTTGTTCGCTACTATGTCCCAGTCCTAAAAGAATGCTTAACATACTTGTTCATTGATTCTTTTATGTATTGAACACATTGATGAATGTTCCCCTAAGTAATAAGTAGGTATAGTTGAGAAAAAAATGATGGTGCCTTGCTAATAGAGCAATTAAGAAGACTCAAAAATAGTGAAAGAACTTTTAGCCACCTGCATATCTAACAGGTTATCAATAGCATATTTAGAATCTCATGGAAAATAGTAATCCTGTCACAGAAGAAAGGTTGCTTCCATGAGCTGTCCAGAGAAGTTGTGATTTAGGTAGAAAGGGAACACAACTCAAGATTAGAAGGATCCTTGATTTATGTGACAGAACATAATTTCAGCGTAAGTCAGTCAGACAAGAGAGAGATTTTTAGGAAAACAGGAAGTAAACATTCAAGGGAATGCAAAAGAATTGGATGTTCAAGTCTTCTTCTTTGTGTGGAAAATTCTCTGAAATTAGTTCTCTGAAGAGGTCTCTGATACCCTTGGTTTGTGCTTCTAGACATTCTTCAGTGCCTTTTATCCATAAATTAGTACATTTAATATTGTCCCATATTTATTGGATGTTTAGATTGTGTTGTTGTAATATCTTCTGTATATTTTTGACTGTCTTTTAAGTTTTGAATGAAGTGTCTTCCAAAAGTGAGACCATGTTTTTCATGTGGTCTAGTCTTCTAATGTTGGTTTCTATTGCAGTCTTTAATTCATTTATTAACTCCTTCATTTTATTCAAAGCCTCTTTCTAGTTCTTTCTTAGAGCATCAATTTTCTCCTTCATTTCTTGTACACTTTCTTTGAGGTCCTTCATCATATTGGAGATAAAAATTCACAATTCTTACATTTCCCACAGGTCAGTGTTGGTAATTTCCCTTGTTGTTAAGTTATGGGAGTTTATTGTTGCCTAATTGTTCCTCATTCTTCTACTTTCACCATCCTCAAGTTTCTGTTTCTGTTGTTTTGGCATCTTCTTCCTTTTTGTGTGTGAGTCCTGTATGTATATGTTACCCCTTTATAATAAGGTCTATACTGAGGGTATATATTTGCCTCTATTAATCTGACTCCTATAATTAAACTTTTGAGTTTGTCCCCTAGAGTCTCTTTAGCTAGACATAGTTCTTAAGTAAACAGGAACTTCTGATTGGTTGCAGGCTGCTATGCTCTCCAGGCCCAAACTCTGCTGGCCCAGAGACTACGGTGATCTGTTTAGAGCCTGAGGCCTGCTAGTTGGGATTTAGTGCTCAAAGGACACCACTGATGTTATGCTGATTGAGAGCCTGTGGTAGTGCAGAGCACTGACCTCCGACATTTGTAGCCAGTGGGCTTAAGCTCAGCAAAGCATGCTATTGCTCTGTTTCAAACTTTTGGCCCAACTCATTGAGCTTTGATGGCCTGGGAAACCACCCCTTAACTGCCTGTTAAGGTCCCATGAGGTACTGTAAGACACTAGCATGCATGTATGATAGGCACAAACGTTGCTAGTAGACAGAGAGTTGTGTTCCTAGCCTGTAGCTGTGATCAAGTGAAACTCTGTTGGGACCCTCGTCTCCTGGCCTCTAAGCATGGCCTGGCCAAGATGGCACCATCACCACTCTCTGCCCAAAACCCAAGGTCTGGAAGGGAGAAATTGTACAGTTCTAAATCTGAGACTTGGGTTTCTCAGTTATTTACTCCAGGGACATGTTTGCTTCTCTGGGTGGCTGTAGTCATGCGAGTTCTTATTGGGTTATAGCTTTGTCATTTATTATGCCCAAACATGGCCAGGCACAGGATAATTACTTTCTGAGTCTTCAACTCAGTAGACTGAGTTATTTTCCCCCAGATACCATTATTGGGTATCCTATGGTAATTCCTGGAGACCCTACAAGGGCTTCACAAACCAAACTGCAAGTCTCTCCCACCGAATATTTCTAGGGGCTCTCAGCTAATTCACATTTCTGCTGTGTCTGATAGTAGTCCCCACCCCTACCTCTGCAGGAGTGAGTTGCAAAGTCTCAGACCCCATGTGTCTGTTTCCTTACCATGGAAGTCCCAGTGGCTGTGTAGGGTGGTTTCTTGCTGGGACAGCTTGTTAACTTACAGTCTTGATGAGTCCATCTCTGGGTCTCCTCACAAAGAGATGGGTTCACCCCCAGACACAGAAACTGGCTGGGTCATCTGAGTAATAGGGTCCCTGTAAAGGGGGGAGTGAAATGCTGATGCTTTTAATAATAGTCCAGTGGTTGCCAGACTAACAGCAATACACAGTTTCTTCCTGGAGTTCTCTGGGGGCTGTGATGCCAGCAGCTACCAGCCCCAGAGCAGCCTGGCCAAAATGGCGCTGCCACCACTCTGTGTTCACCAAGTAAGATATGTAGAGCTCTGCTCTATCTTCTGGTTCTGATTCTGTGACATTTCAATTTTTTTTTTTTTTTTTTTTTTTTTGCTGCTTTTCTTCCCTTGTCAAAAAAACAGTCTTCCTGGTGATTGAGCTGAGTCTCAGAGCACCTGAAATCCACTACTTCCCTGTATGTCATCATCTTCCTTCCCCAAGTTCTAAATATTTTTTTTGTTCCTTTTTTCCTACCTCAGCCTTGTGAAGATACACAAGATTCACCCTTCCTCATTTTTACTTATTGCTGAATCTGAAAAGGGTGATGTATTGTCTCATTGACATTAAGGAATCAGCAGGGAAGTAGAAAAAAAATGGACTATTTAATTTGTTATTTAACACAATTAATTAATTCACACAATTAATAATCATTGTATGCAATCAAAGCTTCCTCTGTGTTAAATAGCAGCTCTCCACGTTTCTCTACCCTCCTGATTTCTAAACATTAGCAACACTCCCATGTTCATTTCAACTATCATTTTCATTAGCCAAGAAGTGAAAACAATCTAAATGGCCATCAAGGGAGAAATGGATAAGTAAAATGTATAAGGATATATAATGGAATAATATTCAACCCTTCAAAAGAAAATTTTGCAGCCATGGACTGAATTTTTTTGTCACCAAACATACTTATACATTGAAACCTCAGTCCCTAATATAAGGATTTTTGGAGATGAAACCTTTGGGAGGTGACTGTATTATAAGGGTAGATTCCTTGTAAAAGATAGGAAAGAGCTTGCTTTATCTTTCTCACTCTGCCATATGAAGATACAGCAAAAATGCAGACCAAAAGATGATCCTCATAGAGAACTAAATGAGTGAATACTGTGAGTTTGGATTTCCCAGTCCTCAAAACTGTGAGAAATAATATTGTTAAAATCATCCAGTCTATGATATCTTGTTACAGCTGACTGAACTAACTAAAACACATGCCATTTGTTACAACATAGATTAAGCTAGAGGGCATTGTACTATGGAAAAATATTGCATGTTTCTACTTTTAGGAAGTACCTAAAAGAAGCAAGGGGAAATATTTTAACTCTAAGGTTAATGATTTATAAGTCTAGATTAAATAATTTTTAAATCATTTTGAAAATGCCTGGGTTGATTGAATTTATAAATAACTACATATTTATTGCCACATAGGAATGTTGGGGGAAAAGTTCAGCCTTGTGAATCAACACAAATTATCTGAACTAAGTTTCACTTAAGCAAATAAAAACGTATGGTTGTGAATTTTTGTTGATGTTATATAACATATATATGAATCAATTTTACCCACTTTATAATCATATTTGTTTTCTAGGTCAGGAAACAAGATGTACTCTCACGTTTTTAGTGTTCTCCAGGGTATGTCATTTTGCCAAGTAAAGACTTTTCCTTGAGGAATTGAGAGTAAGCATGTAAGTAAAAAGAACCATTCATAGAGTATGTCATTTGCAGACATTTTTCAAGATGCTTGAACAGAAATTTAGAGGTATCCATATATGAATTTAAAATATAGATTAAATGAGATATGATCTTATATAATATATTAATTATTGTGAATAATTGTGAATAAAATGAGTATTGATAGGTTATATATATTCCATTCAAGTTAGATGCTATTGTTAGAACTTCTTATTTATTTGAGAAAAAGAACTCAATCCTTTAAGATGTTCTTACTATAGACTTAACTCTCCTTGAAGAGAAAAGGCAGCTTTCTTTTTAGCAACAGATGTTTTGTTTTAATTCTAGGTCTGTGAGTCTATCTTTAGTGTCTGACATAATGGCACAGGAAACAATTATCTGAAAATTGTTAACACTAGGGAAAAGCAACAGAAAGTAAGGGCAGGTTGGCTAAGCTAAGCCGAATGTTCCTATTTAACTGAGTGACTGAGGTGACTGATCTTTCTGGGTTTAGTAAAATCACTTTATTTACCTGCTCTACCATAGCCACTCTGCCTAAACAATCCTTGATTTCTGATTTGGCCTCTGGTTACCTTTCTTGGCTTCCCAGAACCTTTAACAAGTACTATTCTTGATCCTACTATAGTACCTAGGCATCTTCTTCAGCCTGAGAGCATATTATTTTGGATTTTAAATGGTTTTAAAAGCTCTGCTATTTTGTGTGTAGAATGGTAAGAAAGATTGGGCATCGCTATTAACAGGTCTGGTTTGAGTTATACCAGATTTGACTTTACTTTTGACACCTCACTATAAATCATTTACCTATTTTCAATAAAAGGTATAATGATCCATAATTATAAGTTTGTTTTACATGCATAGATTCTAAAATTTAAAACATCTAGTAAAACTCATAAGCCCAAAATTCCAACATATAGGATATTTCCTCTGATTCTTTTATGGAGATCTGTCATTGGCTAGACAGAGATATATACATTGATATTAGTATGTTTATAAATGCACTACACACAAAACCACTTCAGTCCAATATTTCATGAAAAGATTTGTAATTCCACAGTCTATATTGAATTAATTGAACGACAAGATTTTAGCAAAGAGCCAAGTCATTAATTTTTCCAGATAGAATAATAAATGAAATGGAACTGAATGTGGTGGCACATACTTGTAATCTCAGTACATGGGAGGCTGAGACAGGAGAATCCACACAGTCAAGGACAGCCTCAGCAAGTAGTGAGATTCTCATCAACCTAATGAGACCCTGTTTCAAAATAAAAATAAAATAGGATTGGGAGTGTATCTCAGAGGTAGAATGAATGTCCCTGTGGCCAAAAAAAAAAAAGAAAAAAAAAAAACAAGAATAATAAAGAAAATGGGAAATTAGTTTTTTGGAAGAGCAGAAGTTAGTGAGAAAAATTACTGAAGCAGATTTTCATACACAAGAATGGCTACAGGTCAGTGTTTCAGTTACTTTAATTACCCATAGACAGATTATAATTATTTATAATGTGTTCTTTTCTAATGTTACTACTTGCTTTCTTCTTTTGTCAGATATGAAGCTTAATAAAAATGAAAGTCATTAGTTTTTGAAATATTGTTATGCTAGAAAATGTCTTATTGCTATTTGCCTTAGTTATGTATTTTAGTATCAAGGATATTGTACAAAATGCCCATGTTTGCAGAAGACTTTGGATATTTTCCAGCTATATTCTCAATATTGAGAAATACCTAACTTGAATTAAGAATTACTACAGATGATAATGCTTAAAGCTTTTTAATAGATGTTAGCAATAATAATATGAGTGGCATAACAATGTACACTATTTGCTTTAACCATTAGAAAACAAGTAGCTATAAATTATTCAATGCATTATATATCTTCCTTAAATCCTAATTTAATGCAGCTAGTCTCCATAAAGACACATACATTGTATCTTTCAATGAATGATTTCAAATATAGATTATATAATATTCTGTATGAAACATGGTGTTTAGGACTATAGTCATTTCTGCTGCCATCTGAAATTTTAGATAATTCAGTCACAAATTTCTAGGCATAGAATTGATTACATGTTCTACATTGGTGATTAAAAAAATGAAGTTGTAAGAACTTAAAAAAATAAATGACAGGATTTTTACTTTATTAATAGAGATATATTGAGAGTAAAAAATTATGAAACAGTGTATGTTGAGAAAAATGTAAAAGCAATACTTCAAGCTATATGCAAAATGGAAACTGGAACAAAAATTTGTCATTCACATAAAACTGATATTCAAATATGCACTGTGTTGATTTTACTTTATCTTTGCATCTATATTTTCTCTCACATTCCAGTAAACTAAAATAAACCTTGTTATGGTCAAATTTAGAATATTCCCCCAAAAGCTTATGTATTAATGTTTAGAATTAAGTTGTAAGTGTTATAATCTCATTGGTAGATAAATTAACAATAATAATTTACTAGGTGGAAATTTAGGCAGAAGTAACTGTTACATTTTTTATTGTATGCAGGATAGCCATATCACATTAGGCAAGATTTTGATATTGTTTTTGCATTTGTTTGAAGATTGATATGATTTAAAGAGACAGGATTGGGAGTCAAGTCTACAAGGGGTGGACTTTTAATGGTTAATTTGTATTAATTGAATCTAACCTAAGATTATGTGACTTTGCATGTGTTGATAAAATGCTTGGTTTATGTAAACTGCAGACTGAAGGGGAAGTCTGCCCTGAGTGTGAGCTATACTATTCTAATAGGTACAGGACCTGGATATAAAGGAGAAAGATGCATGGATTCTTCCTGAATAATGTGCTCTTCCATGGGATATTGGCCTTTAGCTCTCTGAACTGGACTTTCACCATTGTGTCTCCAGAGTTTCTGGGGCCTTTGCATCTTAGATTGGGATTGCATTTTTCTCATTACTATTCTGAGATTCCAGCTCTGGGACCACTCAACCAGCTGCTGTTTCCTCTGGCTCTTTATATTCAAGCAGCCACTTGGCAATACACTGCTTTGGGTTCTAAACTGATTTGATAAATCCCCTTTTACCATATACACATTCTGTGAGTTCTGTTACTCTAGCAAACCCTTATAATACATATAAGGAGGATGGTGATACTATGAAAGTAAAGATGAAGTTGGATTGAGGAAAGTCTGTTAAAAAATACTGGAGATAACATTACCAACCATGAGTAGGCACACTTTCATCAAGGTACAGTTAGAAGTTGGTAGAGAAAGAGTCCAAAGAGTTTCACATAAAAGTACTGACCTGAGTTGCTAGGAAACTGGGTAGACTAAAGAAAGGAAAATCACTGAAAAGGTGTAGTCACAGAGGCTGGCAGAGAGTGTTCATGCTTTGAGTAATGGAGGTCAAAGAACACATTACTGGTGCTGAACAAATGAAAAGGAAAGCAATTGTTTCAATTATATAAGAACATGAGTGGATCTTTAAACTCCTTTTACTTTTTTTTTTTTTAAGATACAATCTGCAACAGAAAAATGCTAGTGACAGCAGTTTTATAAGGTGGGAGTCATTAAAAAAGGGAAATGCCTGTATGAGTTTATGCAAGTATGTTTGTATATTATGTATACATGTATATTTCACTCAAACTTCTAAAACATAAATATTCTAGCAGTGTATTTTTACAGGAATGATAGTTCCAGATCTTTTTTTTTTTTCTATTAACTTTTTTAAGTATGTTAACTTTTCCAAATTCAAGTTAGAATGAC
>PVLC010024302.1:0-24806 GCA_004027655.1 Graphiurus murinus
AATCATGTTCTTTGCAGGGAAATGGATGCAACTGGAAAACATTATGTTAAGTGAGATTAGTCAGTCACAAAGAGTTAAGAAGCATATGTTCTCCCTAATATGTGGATGCTAGGGAGAAGATGGGGCATAGGAGGGTCTCCAGATGAAAAGGAGAGATCCTCGATAAGCAAAGAAGTTGATTTAATTGTAGCGGATGCATAGGGCAGAGGGACAACCTAAAGCACATGATGTATCTACACAATCATATCAAGGTCACTCACTGAAGTGAACCTTAGGGGGAGGGAGGGGGAGGGAATGGGGTGGGAATCGGGGAAGGGGTCAAATGAGAATTGTGTGCACATATGTTGTTAACAATTTGTACTTAACAAAGATGTATGCTATATTGCACGAATTACTACAATAAAAAAAAGGGACATCTGTATTATTGTAAATCCCACTTCATATGTGTAACCTTTTTGCTGTTGTTTTAAGTGCTTAATCTAATACTTCACATAAACATGGTGCATTATGATAGTTACTATATTTGGCTTGCCTATCATAGTATTTTGTACTCCTGAAGAGTTCTATGTTTTAAAGTACCATTATTCATGTTTTTATATAGATGGTATATTGTATTTTAATATAATCGTATTATGAGATACAAGTCTATTATATTTAATATATGAGTGAGCGAGCAGTTTGAAGAGTCCCTGACAACAGAGGGGAGCAGAGGGATGATGCAAGGAACATAAACAGGAAGAACTAGATGCTGAGGTTCCATCTCTTGAGTCACCTATTCCTGCTGAATTGTAAGTGTGTTTTTTACTACAGTTGGCACTTGAAGTTATTTACTGGGCTTCCCATGGAAGTGGAAAGGATTTGAACTATGCCAGGAGATACAAGAGTAAAGATTTTAGCCAGGGTAAATGTCTTAGTGTCATGGAAGAATAAGCTTATAATGAATTGACACTTTCTCTGATTTATCATGAATTTCATTTCCTCCTTCTTTGAGTTCTTTTTTGGCCATTTTGTATAAATCTGTCTTAAGAGCTACCGGCACACTTTCACCAAAGAGTCCTTGACTAGGGATAACATGTGCAGTATCTTGTTTTAGTATTTGCTTGAGTCCCTAAGGATCTCAAAAGCTGCAAAGAAAGTCTGAAACAATGAATGCACTGGTCCTGTATTCAAATCAAATATGTATAAATTCTAAATCTGAAACTTAATTAGCAAAAGGAAAAATATAACTATTATCATTGCTATTCAATAATTTCCCAGGATTATCAAACTCTTCTTAGTCTAGCCTCTAGTATGAGTATGTGTGTGTTTGGTTGGGGGTGGGGTAGATAGATAGATAGATAGATAGATAGATAGATAGATAGATATTTTAATTATGAATCCACTAAAGTAATTTTCTTACTCAAAGCTCTTTTATTTTCACTCTAAGTTGAGCACGGTGATGGGATAAAGATGTTAGAATAATTTTCCAGTCAATTCACACTGAAAATTGCAGTGGAAGGAAAAGAAGATTTCTGCATATGCATGAAACTTTTCCCAAAATAATAAATAATACTGAATGTAAATACAAACACATGCTGTAAAGTTATTTTAACATCTTTCAATAGTTCATTCATTCTTTTGACATGTCCAATTAATATCCAGATCTATAGCTTGAAAATTTCCTCTAGGCATAGAGAAACATTCTTTAGTCCGTCCAAAACAATTTCTCTACCTCATTATCTTTCATAATGCACTTCTTATTCTCAGTTATTTGCAAGGATAAAATGAGCAAAGGCAGTTATACCAAGTAAAGGAGTCTTTACATTAACTTCAAGGATAGGGATCAGATTTAAGGCTAAACACTGTATCTCCTTGGTACTTGAAATAGACCGAAGGTAGGACCTTTGTAGTACACTAAATAAAAACTTCAAAGTTGCATATGTGAAAATTAAGGTCCGTGAAGACAAATACTGCATTGATTACCTGCAGACTTGGGGGTCCAACCTAATCACATAAGTCATTCAAAGTGGAGAACCTTAGCCAGGCATGGTGGTGCACACTTATAATCCTATGATCCTAGTACTTGGGAGGCTGAGATAGGAGGATCGTGGGTTCGAAGCCAGCCTCAGCAACTTAGGCTGTTAGCAACTTAGTGAGGCCCTGTTTCCAAATAAAAAATAAAATAGGTCTGGGGGCATAACCTGAAGGTAGAAGGCCCCTGGATTCCATCCCCAGTAACACACACACACATTCACACACACACACACACACACACACACACACACACACACACACCCTGGAGAACTTTTTCTGGCTGTGGTCAGAAAGACTTGGCGTAGATGAGAAAAGGTACAGTGAGATGCAAGAAGATAAGGCTTTGATTCACCATGGCTGACGTTGGGGCTAGAGGAATGAGGGTGGGCAAGAGGAAGCCTATAAAAGGTGGAGAAGGTGAAGAAATGTATTCTCTCTAACCTCCGGAAAGGATTCTCTGTTGATACTTTTTAGCCCAGTGAAATTAGTGTTGAACTTCTGGCTCACAAAACTGTAAGAGAATAAATTTGCATTTTTGTATTGCTTTATGGTAGTTGGTGGCAATTTATTATACCAACAAGAGAAAACTAACTCATAATTTTATGATTTATACATTTTTCTTCCTCTTTTTTTTTTTTTTCCAATACTACAGTTGAACTCAAGGCCTTATGCATTCTAGGCTAACACTCTAGTACTCAGCTATACCCCTAGCCTCTCCACAATTCTTTAATCTCCCAACTTTGTTAAAAGGAAATTTATAGTCGGGCATGGTGGCGCACGCTTGTAATCCCAGCGTTCGGGAGGCTGAGACCAGAGGATCCGGGTTCGCGGCCAGCCTCAGCTACCTAGTGAGGCACTCCGCAACTTAGTGAGACTCGGTTTCAAAATAAAGAATAAAAAATAGGGCTGGGGGTATAGCTTGGAGGTAGAATGCCCCTGAGTTCAATCCCCAGTACCGCAAAAAAAAAAAAAATAAAAATAAAAATAAAAAAAAAATAAAAGGAAATTTATATTGATGAAAATATTTTTTACAATAGAAAGGATAAATAAAATTCCTCCATATGACAGTCCGTAATTTTGTACACAAGTAATCTTTTGCTCATAAGAAGGTAATGAGCTATCTTTATGACAAATAAGTTCTAAAATTCAAAAGCAAGTTCTTTCAAAGTGTAATCCTATGTATAAAAATAATCTTATATAATTTTTAAAGATTTTGCACTATCTTGTATCACAAAGGGACCACCAAATTTATTTCTTTTCCTAGGTCTCAGAGTATGCACTGGTCATAACCAAGTCCCAAATGATAAAATATGCTTATCAAACTTTTAAGTAGTGATTGATTGAAGACTGTTTGTGATATGTACCAAATGTATTTCAATTCATGATTCTGGTGTATGAATAAAACCAAATATTAAGATTCGCTATCATATGTTGAAAAATACATCAACATCTGGAAATTTGCATCATAGAAAGAGCTATCAAAAACAAGGAATGAAAGATTAATCTTCTGGGAATGTTTGCTTCCTGAAAACCAAAGGCAGTTTCCTATAAAGTAACAAATATGAACTAAATGAAAAAACATAATAAAAAAATCTAATGATCTCAAAAGAAAATTCCTAGAATATAGTAGAAACTGAGTATTTTTATTATAACATAATTGTTAACATATTTGCTTAAAATTTGGGAATAAGACAAAAAACATGTTTAGATCTCTATTGGACAGAGAATTCTTTTATAAATTGTTAAACAATTCAGAAAAGCCAGTCTCTGACATTAAGGAGTTCAATGACTCACTTGGGGAATAAAGACAAGTGCAAGTAAAATGACTGAATTGCTGTATAAAAATGCTCAAAAAGTGCACAGAAGAAAGGGAGACATGAAATATGATTAATCAGGGAAGACAAGATGTGGACAGCCTTACTGGAAATAAATTGGGTTGCCAGGTGTATTTTATTCAGCTTTTCATTACCGTGACCAAAATACCTGAAAATAATAACTTAGAGGAAGAAAGGTTTATTGGGGTGCATTCTTTCAGAGGTTCAGTCATGATAACTGGCATTGCAAGGAAAAAGCATTGCAGCGGCATGGTGGAAGAAAGCTGTTCTTCAGCCCAAGGTGGCTGAAAGCAGAGAGAGATACAGAGACAGAGACAGAGATAGAGACAGGAAGCAGCAAGGGACAGATAGAGTCCTCAAGGCAACACCCACAATGACCCACCTCCTCTAGCCATGTCCTGCCTTTGAACCTTGCTGCATTGGGTACCATGCCTACAACACATGAGCTTCTGGGGGAACATTTTAGACTGAAACCACAACAAGGTACATGGTACAAATGGAGAGGTGCTGCAAAAGCCTCTTTAGAAAACAGATCTGCCCTTTAGCAGCCCTCTAAGATGATCTATATTTTCACCATTAACCCAACCCAACAGCTATTCCTTTAAGCAGAACATATTTATTGAATACTATTCACCAAATTGCACTGGCGACAGCATAAGTACTTTCCTTTTGCTCTTCTTCTCTTCAGTTTTCAGCCATTTGAATTATGATTGATCTCTGGAAGCAATAATAGAGAAAACCACTATTGAATGCTAACATGCAATTATGACCCACTCTTTTCTCCCTTCCCATCCCCAATTTCACTAGGGAATTACAAAAGTGTTTAGATTCTTCCCAACTATCCAGTGAACACACTATTGCCAGAATAGTCTTCTAAAATCATAATTCTTACTATCTTTTCCTGTTTACCAATAAAAACTTACCTGTCCAATGGCCGAATGCTTCCAGGCTCTGAAACATACAGTTATGGTTTAGATATAGATTGTCCCCCTGGAAAAGTTCATGTATTGGCAATGGAGAAATGTTTGGAGGCGAAATAATTTAACCATGAGCTTTCTAATCTCATCTGTAGATAAATCCATTGATGGGTTAATAATTTGGATGAATTTATTGGATAGTAATGTAGGCAGATAGGGTATAGCTGGAAGAGGTGGTTCACTGGAAATGTGGTCTTAGTGACTCTGTATGTTCACAGGATCTCTCTCTCTCTCTCTCTCTCTCTGTCTCTCTCTCTCTCTCTCTCTCTCTCTCTCTTTGTCTCTCTCTCTCTCTCTCTGTGTCTCTCTCTCACTCTCTGATGTGAGAGCTGCATTTGTCTTGCACCCTGCTGCAGCCATACATACCTCAGAGATGGCTCTGTGGACTGAAACTTCTGAATCCATGAACCCCAATAAACCTTTCCCTCTTTAAGTTGTTCCTGTCAGGTGCTTCGGTCACAGTGACAGAAAAACTGATGAAATAGTGCGTGCGTGAGTGCGCGGGCACACACACACACACACACACACACAAACACACACACACACACATAATAGCCAAAGTAAAAGTTTATACAGATGTGAGGAGGAAGCTGGCCATGGCAGTGCATGTGGCAGGCTGAGGCAGGAAGATTACAGGTTTGAGGCCATCCTCAGCAACTTAGCAAGGCCCTTAGAAACATAATGACATAGTGAGATCCTGTTTCAAAATAAAATAATAATAGGCTGGGGATGTAGCTCAATGGTAGAATACCCCTGGATTCAATCCCCCTGGATTCAATCCCCAGTCTCCCTCTCTCTCTCTCTCTCTCTCTCTCTCTCTCTCTCTCTCTCTCTCTCTCTCTCGGGCACACACACACACACACACACACACACACACACACACACACACAATCAGGAGGAATTCAGGAAATGAGTAGGGCTTGATCACATTTATGAATTCTATAGGTTGTGACAAAAGATCCAAATGAGAGATCATTGGTAATGATATAATGGAGAATGAGTGGATAAACATATTTTAAACATATCATTATTTTGGAAAGAAATAAGGTTTCAGTATTTGATATGGGTATGACTGAACTATAGACAGAGTTTTTAACAAGATAGACATGCATCAATCGGTTCATAGAAATTGATACATTCATTCCATAAGAATGGAAGATTTTCTGAAGAAGATTAATTTACGGAAAAGGAGCAAGGAACAAGAAATTAATTCCTGAAAATCTTGAAGGGCAGTGTAAAAACAGAAACCATAAAATGAGCTTTAGAGAGAGAAATAATAGAAGACATGAACATTATGCAATTTGTTTTAGGATTTTTTTAAAGTTCTATTTCATTTGTACTCACAGAGTTTTTGTACGGGGTAACGTAACTCAAAGTGTTCTGCTATATTTTCCTGATTTTCTTATGGGTCAGGTAGGTTTTGATATTATGCAGGCTAAATGGTTCCAATTTTTCTTTTCTGAGAATTAAATAAACCAGAGCTGCTTTTTTGACTGTTTATAGAAGAAGAAAATGAGCTGCCAAGACACAGTTAATAATATTGTATATGTTTGAATTTGCCATGGAGGAACTTTTAACGAGCCCTTGCATGACATTTGTTTTTGCATCCCTGAGCCAAATAACCCCCCAAATTTCTTATTCTTAAAATGGTTCATAAGTATGAGCTGGTAGCCAAATTAAAGCTTTAACATGGAAACATTGCTTATTCAGTCACTAGAACAAGCTGAGTTGCTTTAAGTGATTTTTGCCTCCTTATTCATCAAAATGATCCACAATGATCCAATCTCCTTATTCATGCTGAAGTAGCTAAAAGCTAACAGTGTTTCAATTTATCAACATGAGTTTATACAGAACTTGACAATAAAGAAAAACATCATTTTGGGATGCTATCCAAGAATGTAGAGTCTATATGAAAAGACAGGAATCAAGGAATGAAAAAGCAAAAGAAGAAAGTGTATACAGCCTTGCTACTCTTAACTTCCAATTATCTAAGTGTTTTTGAAGTCAATATATCCAGTAATGACATGCATTGCCACTCTTTTTCCTTTGCTGATTGCCAACTAATAACATTCCTCCTTTTCCTAGAATAAGGATGAACCAGAATGAGTCTCAAGTAGTCTCTATCAATTGATTCAAGTTAACATTGTATTTGAAATTGAATAACCATCCCCAATACATTTACAATTTTCCAGAAAAAAGGAGTTTAAAAGAGACTATTTTTAACGTGCTTTCAGAACTACAGAGGATCATGGTTACATTCTACAATTAAGGAGAGTGACACACTATCACCTATTATTTCCTAACCTTTCAATTGATCTGTCCATCTGTTCACATATCCACCCATTTTGTTGTTGTTAAATTTCCTCTTAGTACAGGCTCTGTGAACTGTTGCTTTAGAATGGGTTTTACATTGTCATTCTGGATCTTACTTAGATTATTAATTATGATGTATAAACTGTATGCATGAAGAATTCCTAATTACATTTGTGATGCTTGCATATTGGCTTTCTTATGATCATTTACAAATCTCTCCTACAAATTCCACCTAACTCACAGCTACTTCTAGGACCAACTCCTCCCACACCTGAGAGAGGGAAAGCACAGCTGCCATGTGATTGGCAGGAGGTAGGAAGACAGAGGGCAAGTAACTGAAATGTGTGCTGTCAGAGAGCAAAGCTCAGAGAGCACCAACTTTCTTAGGGGACTGGAAAGCCTTCATGGTGGAAGCAACGTTTTCCAGAGAAAGAAGATTAGAAGTTCTTAAGCAGAGGAAAAAAAAAAAAAAGAGTTTGGCCTTTTCCAAAAGTATTTAGAAGACCCCTGGGATACTGAGGTGGATAATGAAGTCAATATTTTATGTAATACCAGATGTGAAATGACTTTGGAAGCCAAGATAAAGTATTCGGACTTTTATATAATAAATAAGAGTGAGTCAGGAGGTTTCATAAGCTGGGCAGTGTGTACATGATCAGATTTGGAGTAGGGGTGACCAAACTTTATTCTCTTGTCAAATTTACTTTTTCTTATGTTTCTTTTGATTGCTATTTGATTGTTAGAAAAGAACATGTGATTATATTTGAAATGATAAAGAATAGATAAGTAATATGGAAAATAAAAGTCACCTGCAATCTCATTGACTCCGGGATTAACACTGTTAAATTTTGGTGGCTAGTTGAACTGTTTCTTTCATCAAGTTCTCAACAATAATCTCATAATATGTACAAGGAAGGGGAAGGAGTGAGGTGAAAAGAGCAAGTGCTGTGTGTATGTGTGTTTCTATCACTCTGAACCTCATTATGATGCATAATACACCAATTAAAGTATATTAAAAATTCAGTGGCTAAAATACAGTACATTTTCAAGAATTGAGATAAATATAAATATACATGTGATATGTATAGCACATTTCTAGGTAATAATTTTTTCTAGTAATTATATGATGCATACCTTTTTGTAGTCTGTCTTTTGTATGCAACAATATGCTATAAATATCTTTCCAGGAAATTCATATCATTTAAAAATTTTCAATATTATAAACTGTGATGAGATGATACTCTTTGTGTATGTGTGTATAAATATTTTATATATACATAAATATATATAGGGTTTTTTTTTTTTTTTTTCCAGTACTGGGGATTGAACTCAGGGGCGTTCTACCTTCGAGCTATACTCCGAGGCCTATTTTTTTATTCTTTATTTTGAAACCGGGTCTCACTAAGTTGTGGAGTGCCTCACTATGTAGCTGAGGCTGGCTGCAAACCCAGATCCTCCAGTTTCAGCCTCCCAAATTCTGGGATTACAAGCCTGTACCACCACGCCCAGCAAATATATATAAATTTTTTTAGCTGGAGATTTAACCCAGGGACATTTTACCTCCGAGCTACACTCTCAGCTCTTTTTATTTTCTTATTTTGAAATAGGGTCTTGGTAGGTTGCCAAAGGTCTTGCTAAGTTGCTAAGGATAGCTTGGAATCTGTGATCCTCCTGTCTCAGCTTCCCAAGTACTGGGATTACAGATGTGTACCACTGCACCTGGCTTGTATTTATATTTTCAGATATTTATTTATTTAGGACAAATTCACAGAGATGGAATGAATTAATTGAATCGTTTTCCATATCTTAAACTTATGATCTCATTTTCTAATTATTGCTTCTTTAAAGGCTATATCCATTTACATCTTATTAGCTTTTATGGGAGCATATACTCATCCCATGATATTTGCTGTTGTTATTATTATCTCTTTGACTATTTGATTTTAAGAACTAATCGTAATTTTATTTTGTATTTGATTACACTTGAGGCTAAACATTTTATATACTTTTTAGTCATTTGTTTTAACATTTTGTTTTGGAGGTACTGGGGATTGAACTCAGGAGCATGCTACCTCTGAGCTATACTCCCAGCCCTTATTTTTTATTCTTTATTTTGAAACAGGGTTTCACTAAGTTGTGGAGTGCCTCACTAGGTAGCTGAGGCTGGCTGTGAACCTGGATCCTCCAGTCTCAGCCTCCCGAATGCTGGGATTACAAGGGTGTGCCACCACACCCGGCTTGTTTTAACATTTTTGAGGACTTTATTACTTCTCATATTATTTGAATATTCCTTCTTTTTTATTTGCAAAAGTGCTTTAAGCATTAGGAAAGGAAACTTTAGGAGGCAAGATATATTTCAGATATTTTTCTAGGTTTCATTCTTCTTTGCAATGTTTTTGAAGTGCAAATTTTCAAGTTTTAGGTAGTAAAACCCATTAGGTTGTTTGTTTTTTTTTTTAACTTAGTGATCTATTTTGATTCGAATTAATTTTGATGGATGCTGTGACAAAGAACTTTAAGTCATCATCCCCATATCATCTATTTAAAATTAATTTTTCCTTATGAAAAGGAAAATCACTTAAAATGTGACCTTCATCATATTTTAAATTATTAGTCAGTATAGCAGAGTGGGTAAATACATTGGATTTAGCAATCACAGAAAATCTGCTTTTACCAGTTTGACCCCTCCAATGTTTAGCTTCCTTAAAGAGGAAAGATGAAAATAGCACTAGGTCATTGTATTGAATAAGATAACGCAATTAAAGTGTGGAGCACTGTACTTGGCTAGCAATGAGCATCAGTTGATGATCACATTGTTATTTTTGTTAGGATATGGTCTTGTGTTTTAAATATTCTTCATTAACTGGTGTGTCTATTTTGTATCTGTGTCATGGTTTTTGTTGTTGACAGCCCTGGAGGTGGGTGCAGTGGGAGGGGGGTGGAAGATGATGAGCAGAGTGTCTGCAGTGACAACTGAGAGGAGTGTGGAGAAAGGAGAGCACAATGCACAGCCAGGTGGGAATGTGAGAGGCTGAGGGCACCAGGGGAGAAAACAGGGCCCAAGGCCAGAACCACTTACACTGGAGTTCCTGAAGTTGAAACCACTGCTCCGTGCCCTCAGTCCTTTACTCTTGCTGGCTATTTCCTGACTTGGGTCAGGGTTGGGAGTTCTCTGGGCACAGATTTTCTACTGGAATTGATCAGAGCACATGAAGCAGAGCAAGCTGTTGTGCTCTTAGGGTAAGTTGATAAGTTCTGGGAGCCTTTTGTCCTGCTTTTTTTCCTTTCCCCTGGCTTGGGTGGGCCACATGATGGGAAATCAGGCTCTGGGCTACCTCACTTGCTATCGATTGACTATAGATTGTCCTCTCTGTAACTCATGTTGAAATTTATGAGCTAGCAGGATCTTTAAAAGGTGATCAGGGTTCTGCCCTCATGAATAGGTTCATTAATTCATGTGACTAATACATTGATGGGTTAGTGGGTTGTCTCAAGAGTAGCTCTACTATATAGCTAGTTTTGTTAGGGCACTCATTTGTTGTTTCCTGTCTTTCCTGTGTGACCTGGGGATTCTGCTAACAAAAGACTATTACCAGATGTGGCCCTTTGATCTTGGACAGAGCCATGAACCAAAATAAACCTAGTTTCATTCTAACTTAACCAGCCTGTGGTATTGTGTTATAAGCAACAGAAAATAGACTAAAACATGACATGAGCAGAGTCTCAAATAACCATGTGTCACAGCCATGTTAATCTCCCCTGATTTCCTGGCTCACCAGGAGCACAATACAGCTCAGAGTGAGTATCTCTAGTACTGCTGGCCTAATGGATGATTGGGGTGAGGGGTTGGGTCAGAATGGGGCTTCTTGATCATCTGCAGATGGTCATGTGTACAATTATTTCCAAAATTTGTTTGCATCACCAGTCTCCATCTGCTGACCAAAGAAGACCTTCTCTGCAGGAATATTAATGCCTAGTTCACACCAAGCCATAATTCCATCACTGACTTCCAGATCCTCATCAAAACTCTAAACTGTCTTATGAATCTCTGTTTTGGTGATGATCTTGCTCTTTACTTTCTCTTCCCATGCCTTCCTAACTTCATGGACATTAGATACCCATAGGGTGAAAACTGCTCTACTCCAAACTTCAGAATCTGGGTATTATTTTCTAAATATGCTAAAACAAATTTAGAGACCAAGTGATCTCTGAAATAATAGGGCTTTATTGAGCTGATGCCAGCCAAAATAAAAGACCAGTCCTGGGACCAGTTCCCTAAGCCACCAGCAGCATGGAAAAATGTTCAATGGATCTTCAAAGCCAGAGTATTATGAAATCGTGGAGGGGAAAATAAACCATGAATCACTTACATTAAACCTACATTGACTGTATTTAAGAGGGGACAACATGAAATTGAAAAAGTCTTGGGATAGGATAATCTACAAGAAGTGCTTGCTGCTTTTTGGTTGGTTACTTTTGCAAGCAGAATAGCAGAATACAATCACCCCTGATGTTTTTAATAGAGGAATGTGGAGTTGGGTTTTTTTTTTTTTTTCCCCCTGTGTTAGTTTAGCCTGAAGCTGTGAGTTAGAATAAACTATTCTATTTTCTCTCTGCCATCTGACCTGTTTCTAAATTTAGGACATCTCAAAATTCTTCACAGAGGCAGAAACAGAACACCTGGGAAGGTCCACACTCTTCTTGCTGCCCAAGAAGCCACTAGTTTTTACCTTGTCACCAGGGAGACAGGATCTTTCTCCTTAATTTGAAGAGAAATAGATCTCTCATCCACATAGATCTTGCTGCTCACTTCTACTACTTTGCAAATATTCTTGTAGTCCAGCCACAGGATGTTCTCAGTACACTTTGCCATGTAGGCATTATCCAGAGTGACCTTGAGAGTGGCTCTCTTCTTCAGCTCCATCTCTGTGGTATTACTGTCTTTGATGACCTCAGTTTGGATCTCAGGTCCTTTAGTGTCAAGAGCCACAGCAATTGGTTGGTAGTGAATGGGGCCAGAAGCAAATCTTTCCATCTGTGCACACATCTGTAATTGTCTCTGCATGGCACCCATGAGTTCCATGGGAGCAGTTCAGACCTATATTCATTCGAAGTTTAATCATTTCCTTCAACATTTCTACTGTTCAGGAAGCTGTACTAATGGTACAAATAATGTTCTGAACTTCAAAGGGTGGTGAGTCAATGTCCAAGCAGTACATGTCCTACAAGAACACAACTCTAGCCACATGCAACAACTGAGTCTGAATGAAAGCAGACCCAGCTTCACAGTGGGGCTTCCACAAGACTTCTGAGGTCCTCTGGTATGGTTTAACTCTGACAGTACTACAGAGAGGTCAGGAGACTCAGGGCCCCTTGCTCCTCTGGCCATAGTTTTAATCATCTTGAAATTTGAATACAAGAATTTTATTCAATCACTCAAAAATATTTGTTGAGTATTTTCTACCTGACTTACTTAAATGGCTAGGATCTGCAGGTACATCCTTGAACAAGTCAACACTGGTTCCTAATCAATTAAGTGTACTTAATGTTTATAGTACATTAGAGTTTCATTTTGTCATTTTGAAGTTAATTAATCAAAACCCCACAATCATGTTTATTTACCAACGGATGTCCTAAATTTTGTCAATGTTTTGAGTAGGTTAAACCATTATTCAACAAGATTCCATGTCCCTTTGGTCTTTCTTTTCTTTACTCCATTCACTGAACTAAGTTTTTTTTGTGTGTGTGTTTGTACTTATTTTTCCTTCTCTTTCTTGAGTAAGCTTGTTATTGACTGGCAATGGATTTGGAATAGAAGAAGAAGAAGGGAATAAATGCCTGTGGGTCAGCAGACTCCAGGACTCGTGGTTTTGGGGATTAGGGACAATCTGGGCTAAACATTTGGAAATTTTATGCACGTGTGTGCAGACACATAGACACACACACACACACACACACACACACACACACACACACACACCTGCAATTACTAGTTTATAAAGAGAAGAAAAAATGTGGAAGAGAGACATTAGTATTTAAGAGATAGGCAAGAAGGCCTGCAAATGAAACTACAGATCCACTGAAGGAAATGGTCATAAAATGACCACATACTAAATATGTATGTACTACCCACTGCCCAGGAATGAATTTTACAGGTATCTCTACTGGACCTAGGTCTAACTGGTTACTTTGATTCAACTCTCAAAGGGAGTCATGTGGCCCATTGGAGCCTATCAAAAACAGGACCTTGGTCAGAAGTGGTCTTGTACTTAGAAAACTTTTTGAGGACTCTCTTATTTTTTCAGAATATAGAATGGAAGAGAAAACTCCCTATTACTGGACTAGTTCCCATGCTAACACCGTCTGCAACTTGGGAGGCTGAGACAGAAGAATCGCAGGTTCGAGAATAACCTCAGCAAGTAGTGAGACTCATCAATTTAATGAGGTTCTGTTTCAAATAAAAATAGTGCTGAGGGTATAGCTTGGAGGTAGAATGCCCCAGGGTTCAATCCCCAGTAACACAAAAAACAAAAACTTTGAAGGGTAGGTTATTTGAAGAAGGTTGAAGACACCAGATTCTTTTACAATATTAATGTATTTAGTGGGAAATATGCTATCCGCTAAGACAGTCATAGAAATGTTACTGATGAAAAATGGGAGTCCTAAAAAACGTGAATTTGCCTGAGAATCAGTCTTAAGAAACTTGATGGCAGTGAACAGAAACAGAACAAGGTAGTACAATTTTAAGGTAACTTAGTTCTCATTTGTGCATGCTAAGTTAATCCTAGATATAATTTATTTTAGGCTACATATGTACAAACATTAGTATTAGCGTCTAATCATTTGTCTGCTATCACACCATCACTGATATTATTGAGTTATTAAAAACATTTCTAGCATAGATAAATCAAATCATATGTATCAAATGCAAGTTTAAGCCTTGGGTTTGTATTACTAATTAACATTATTTACTAGGTGACAGAAGTTCTCCTATTATATTTTAATGTATATTATATTGAATAAATTAATATATCAATTATATATCATGTAAACTCACTAATCTTTTTAATAACATTACAGAAAAATGTTTTCCCCAACTTGCATATAAGCAGAGTGAGAATGTACAAGTTAAGCAGCTTCCTTAAGTTATACAAGGAGTGATACCAGAATTTGAATCCAGGTAAATACAGAACTTAAAACTTGCATAAAATTCCAAGTTTGGGTTTAACTATTATATGTTCTTATTCTGTCACTTATGGTTGAATATGTATTACTCTCAGGAACTAATTTCATGTGTCTTTCTCAGATCATTGCTAATAAATCATGTCAGCTCTTCTTTTTCCCTTGGGATAGCAATTTCTTTATATGTAATATTAAATTTTTTATTTTAATATTAAAAGGCAAGTCAGATTAAGGTTTTAAAAAGTACCAATTTAATATTGAATATTTAGAAATATGGTACACAGACACCACAGTTAAACAAATGAATACAATTTTTAAACTACTTTTTTATGAGAATGCTTAACATAGATGGCTGACAGCTTCCCACACAAAATTTTGGGTAAAGTTACCAGGTATTTTTAGGAGTTCACTTTAAATACAATTTAGTCATGCAATTAGGTTTTTAAAAAAATAAATATGACAAATATATGGATTTCTGAAGTATAAATTGACATACAAATCTATATATTTCTTAATATTTTTCATTAAAGCATCTTTATAGAAGCATTCTATAACATGAAATTGAGAGCTCAAATTAGATGAAAAGGCATGATATCTTACTAGAATTGTGTCATTCACATATCAAATATTTATGTAAAGTAAACACAAAATTGCAACACAAAATTACATTTTAAATTTTGATTCTCCATATCCGTATTTTATTCTCCACATCATCAACTTCAGAAAACTAACTAGAATAATTATAAAATTTCTAATCCTGAATGTTAATAGCACACATAAGAGCAATTTGAGAAACCTAATTTTACCTTCTAAGAAGTAGTGGAGTAACATAACATTGCTCCCTGGGGATTGTCAAAGCTTTGCTAGAACTCCTGGGGTACAGAATATTCTGTAAAATAGCGAGAATTAAAACTCCATCCATTTACCAGCACACAAACTTGTGACAGGCTTTCTTTTCCAAGCTTAGATGTCCACAACTCTGAACCACAGGTTAGTGAACTGGTCTTAAGTGTCCTCACCCCCATCTCTTCAAAAAGGCAGCTCCAGAAGAAAAAGGATCCATTACTTTTCTTATCTAAACAGTATTAATAAAATTTTTGAGTTTATAGATAAGAAACAGTAACTTTACATATAAGTAAGTTTAATAGAACTTTAAGATCTTAACTTTCAAGGAATACATGTTGTTTATCAGAACATATTCCTTAGTGGAACTTAAACTATCATAACTGAATTGGGTTGTATTACTAATTTAAAAAGTTAATAAAGGAGAGAAAAAAGGATTTTCCTGAAATAATTTAGAGCAGTGGTCCTTAACACTAGCTGCAAATTAGAATCACTGGAAGTTTTGGGAACACCAAAGTTTCTTCCAGAAACGCAGATTTAATCGTCATGGGGTGGCCTATATTAAGAACCATTGATTTGGAATAACTATTAATTACTCAGGATGGATTTGATTCACATAAATTATTTAAAATTCAAGTATATGAGTACTTTCCATGTGATACTTATTCTAAGTGCTAGTAAGGAAGTTAATTATTTTCTATAAAAATCATTGGATAATATTAATATATATCCTTTGTTACTTGAATAGTTAAATAAATTCATTAAAGTATTACTCAAACATTTATTTTGGTCTGCATCCATGAAGGATTGCCTTTTACTCCCCTGAACTGTCCTCCACTTAAAACTACAGCCTAAGTGATCACACTCAAGAAACTTTTCCTTAAGATATATGGAGAGAACATAACAATTTCATTTTTCAAGTCATAATATATGAGGTATTCTTCACCTTATATATGAAATCACAAAGCCATAATCTAAGAACTGAAATAAGATATTGCTTTGATGTTTAACAGAATCTCCTGGGTCAAGAATTAATATCCACTGGCATCTATGCTTGCTTAAAAAAAAAAAAAATCTGTGCCAGATCCTCTGGGAACCTAATAAGACTGGGTCTTTAATACAGACCATGTTTCTTGTGACCTATTTATAAAACATTTCTTAAAAAACATTACTGGAATATGGTTTCTATGACATATATAATTAGAAATTAGTTATCTCAAAGGAACTAAAAAAATATAGTTTTTGAAATACTACATAATTAGAAATTAGTTACTATCCCAGAATGACAGCTCACTTGAGCCTTAACATTTTAAATTAAAATCAACTTTATTAGGTATTGTAAAACTCATTTGAAATGTATTTTGATTCAAGATAAAAATCAGATTTAAATTAGTAAGTTTGATTTGTATCTAGTATATTTTAAATTTTTAAACTTGCCAAAACCAAATGACAAATTTATTAATTCTGTTAGGCTAATTATCTTTATAACTGGACAACAGGCCAAATATGATACAATTTTGGCTAAACCATAATATACACACATATAGGCAAATGCACTAGCATTTTTTCCCACAGTTGATAGAATTAAAACAGCTTTAAATTTTTTAGGAAAGCTCAGTAGTCAAAATAAATATTTAATAAAAATATATACCACAAGAAGATATCAAGAATTTAGCGTTTAAAAATAAACTTTGTGTCACATTGTTTTGCCTTCAGTTAAACAGAACTGAATTTAGTGGATTAAATTATCTAAGAAAGATTAAAGTGTGACTTAGAAAACAAAGTTAAAATTCAAATAAGATCAGAGAGCTAATACTAAGATGAAAGAGAAAAGTACTACTTCATTACTCAAGAATCTAAAGTTAGAGTTATTAGGACTTCTCAATATGACTGTGACCCTAAGAAACATAATATGTGGGAATTAAAAGTCAAAAAATAGTTATGATTATATGGTTTATGTTTTGACATTCTCAATGTGAAAAAAAGAAAATACAGTATATATGAGCACCATTAGAAATATGTGAATGTGTGTGAAATTTTACCTACTTGAAAACTGCATTTTACAGGGACAAGTATGCAATCATGAAAATATGTTCTTAATCAAGTCATAATTCATTTGAGAATGTCTTATCCAGCATTCCTTCCAAAAATGAATCAAAGTATTTAACATAAAAAGCCAGTATTCTTTTGTAGTGTAAAATTCCTTGATTTAACAGAAAAATTACTAAAGAAAAGAGAATGTGTTCAATAAGAGTTTTTAACCTATTGCCTGGTTCCAAGAGGTTAAGGGAAAATGAAGTAGGATAATAAATGGTAATTCACAGAATGAACCAGCACATGTTGAATTTGTCCTCAAGGGATCATCATTCAGACTTAAATTATTTTTAATTCAGAGTTGTAATGATTATTCTGCCAGAAAAAAATTTTCTTCTGTAATAAAAAAAAAAAATTGTAACCTGTAATTTGAAATGATTCTGTTCTATTTTCCCAAACCAAAAACTTCTACCATATCTTACATAACATATATCTTGGGGTAAGACAGGTCTTTAATGAAAATCTTATTTTAATTCTATGTAGAGGCAGCTCATGATAGTTAGTAACATATTCTTGATATTTTTCAGAGCTCCCAGTACATGCAATTACATGAAAGACTGAGGTTCTTTGAATAGTCACATGATAAAGGATAATGCTATTCTCCATTTAAAATGCGTTCAATCTCTTCTAGTCTTTTTAAAGCAGCAACTCTTTTCTTCTCAATTTCCTTTATGTCTTTTGTTGTTTTGTGGGGGGCCTCTTTGTCTGTATTTTCTGCTGATTGTTTGTTGGACTGACTTTTATTATCTCTTTCTTTTATCATTTGTGTTGGTCTGGATTCACTTCCGATTTCTTTTACACTTTCAGCTTGAATTTTCTTTCTTTGTCTAAATGAAATCTTACTAGTTGGGAATATTGGCTGTTCTAGAAAAGTAGAGGAGGAAATCTTATCCCTGACTATACTCAAATGGCGATGAATATATTCTTCATGTGGTGCTAATGCCAATGTTTCAACCAGGCATCTTTCAGCTTTTAATAAGTCCTTCTCTTCAAAATAAACAACACAAAGATTGTGTTTTCCTTGTACATTGTTTGGATCCAGCTCCAAAATCTTTTCAAAACATTTTTTTGCTCCATGTATATCTTTCTTTTGATTCATCAGAATGTCTCCTTTCAAAATAAGACCCTTAATATGATCAGGGTAGTATCTCAGTAACGCTTCTAAAATTGGCAGAGCTTTTAATTCCTTTGCAGTCTGAGAATACAGGAGAGCCAGATTAAACAAAGCACTTCTGAAGTCAGCTTGTAATTTGATGGCTTTCTTCATCCAACTCTCTGCCTCAGTGTCCTTTTTGTCATCCATGGCAAGCATTCCCAAATTGAAATAGCCATTAGCATCTTGTGGCTCTTCATTTATATAACTTAGAAGTCTTTTTCTAGCTTCTGGTCTGAGTTTAACCTCACCTAAGAATAGTTTTTTAAAAAGAAGAAAAAATATTATCAATTGTGTAACATCTAAGGAACACAGCCATTTTAAAATATTTAGCTCGATTACATAAAATAGCATCAAAGGAACTAATTTCTATACCTAAAACAAACAAACAAAAAACCCAACAAAACAAAAAACCAGAAAGCAAAACCTCTGTCTTCATTAGAAAATTACATATGAAACACTAAAATAATAGAAATGACAAATCATTTCTTTTCCTTTAGAACAGTAAGAGTGCTTCAGAAACCAAAATAAGAGGAATAACCTCATAGTTTAAAAACTAAAAAGCAATAATAGAGGAAGAGTAGAGACTTAAGAGAATAAGGCATAACATTTCCTAAAAGACATATATTCAATCTTAACTCTGTCAACATTATGACTTTATATACTGAGCAAGTTATTTAATTTCTCTGAGTTAACTTCTTGAATTTTTTAAGAATTACATGACATATATGTAAAAATGCTCAACAAGTAATAGCTATTATTTGTATTAAAAATAGTTTCAGAATTACTAACTCAGATTTTTTGGTAGGTTACTTCAAAATTTTTAGATATTTCAGGGGTAAAAATATGTCATTAACTATAAAGCTATAAAGTTAAGACTTGAAAAACATACACTCATTTCTATTGAAAATAATTTTTTTTTCCTGTTTTTATAACTACATACCTTAGGGTCCAACCTTATGTTGGGTAATGAGCAGATATCATGACTATTAAGGTAAGATAATATTATAAAATATTAGCTTTTCTCTAAATTTATATATTTTTTGAATAGTAAGCATAAAGACCTCTTTCTGTTCTTTTAATTGACAATATAATGAATAAAAAAAATTGAAAACAAATCAGTAGGCTTTTACTCTATCTTGGAATAGTTACTAAAGCAGCCATATGAAGTTAGGGCAGTCATTAGGTCTACTTTGACCTTGCCTTTTAAACTATTAAATAGAAGATTGGTAAAATTAAACTGAAAGGTTTTCTTATGTCTAGAATGCTTTAATTTTATGAGTCTTTCATTTTTGCACAAGTTTTAGGACATATAAGAAAATTTCCAATATAAAGATTAAAAAGATAATGGGTCATATATGCTGTTTTGTGAGGGAGAATTAGAATTCCTATATAAAATGCTGATCAGAGATATAGATTTATTGTGATGAATAATTTGGCTTTGCAAAATGATAGGAAATTACAATAATATCTTGGAAAACTTAGCAAAATTAGATATAAAAAGATTCCCAAAGTATTTTACTCTGTAAACTAAAGGAAAATATAATGCTTTGTTTTGAAAACATGTACTGCTCTTGACTTCTTACAGCTAATAATGGAAAAAAATTCACAAGTTGATATTACTTAGACAATGTATTTAATATATAAGAAATTTGTTTATATGAATAGACTAACAAATAATTAGGTATTGCTTAATAGATTGCCTGAAAAATTAGTCTTAACATATACCAGAAGAATGAAGACTTAATACTATCATTTATGTTACTGTATTTTACTTGAAAAGAGTTTACTCTAAATATTTTAAGTATTTTTACTTTAATTCATTTGGGTACAATTCTAATATAAACTATCCATCCATAAAATGTTTGTTATGGGTAATGGAGTTTAAATTAAGGTTTTATTATATTCCAAACTACAATCTGATTATAGATATATTTTGAGAAATCATACCTGACTCCTGCATTAATATAGCAGAATTGAATAATGCTAGCTTATGCTTTGGATTTAGTTCTAAAGCACGATTAAAGTTTTTTAGGGCTTCATTTGGTTCTTTAAGTTCAATGTATACAATTGCCAAGTTGTACCAAAGATCTGCATTATTTCTGTCCAGCTCTAGTGCTTTAAGATATGCTTCCTTTGCTTTGAGAGGTTTATTCATTTTTAAAAGCAATTCTCCCCTGTGAAAAAAACAAAAATGAGGTTTACTTATAACATTACTATGTCAGTTTGTAGACACCAGTTTTGACAAGTTTTAAGCCTTTCCCCATACAGCTTTCTTTTTTCCTTTAAACTTAAGACTTAAAAGTTCTCTTTGAGCTGGGCCTGGTGGTGCATGACTGTAATCCTGTCACTTAGGAGGCTGAGACAGGAAGATTGCAGGTTCGAGGGCAGCCTCAGTAAGTAGTGAGACTCTCATTAGCCTAATGAGACCCTGTTTCCAAATAAGGAATAAAATTGGATTGGGAGTGTAGCTCGAAGGTAGAATGCCTCTGGGTTCAATCCCCAGTACCACAGAAACAAAAAAATAAGTCATTTTAAAAAAACAACTCTTTGAAGCTGCTCTTAAATCTGAACTCCTTAGTTCAGCAAATTTGGTTTTATGCATTTTCAAATATTATTAAGGAAAGAAAAAGCACACCTGACATTAGAGGGTAAGATCTGGGAGATATCTAAGAAAGAGGGACACAGAAAACCTTTTAAAAAAATTTCTTAGCTGGGTATGGTGGTGCATGCTTGTCATCCCAGTACTTGGGAGGCTGAGACAGGAGGATTGTGGGTTTGTGGCCAGCCTCAGCTACTTAGTGTGGTCCTCTGCAACTTGGTGAGACCTTTTTTCTAAATAAAGAATAAAAAATAGGGCTGGGAATGTAGCTCAGAGGTAGAATGCTTCTGGTTCAATCCCCTCCAAGACCGTCCCCCCCCCAAAAAAAAGTCTTAAATACTTTTAAGACTAGAATGAACCATAAAAATGAATGTAATGATAGTGGGAGATCAATGAATTTGCCAAATAATGAAATTACAACAGTTGAAGAATATATATTGTAGTTATGGGGAAATTTCAGTCGTTGAATTTATGGTACAAAGCTCACTGTATAAATAAGCAAGAACACTGGAAATTTATAACTCTTTTTTATATTTAGTATCCTTCAAGGTATTCTGAAATGACCATTCACTTAAAAAAAAAAAAAAAGGGAATTTCACAAGAGTCAATCTGGTAGAAGGGCAATAGTGCCATCTGCAGATAACTTTAAGAAACACATCTAGAATTGGGAACCAATTTAAAAACACTCATCATTTTTCTAGTCTGGTTCCATTTTCTGTTAGAGAATTTAAAAAATTCATTTTACCTAAAATATTTTTATTAATTTCTCACCCTGCATAAGAGTCAACTCAAGGTAGATCAAAGACCTGGAAGTCAGGCCAGAGACCTTGCAGCTACTTGAAGAGGGCAAAGGTCCAACACTTCAACACATAGGCACAGGTATAAACTTTCTCAACAAGACCCCAAAAGTACAAGCAACTCAAAGGATGATCAATACATGGGATTGCATTAAACTGAAGAGATTCTGTGCAGCAAAGGAAACTATCAAGAACCTCAACAGAGAGCCCACAGAGTGGGAGAAAAATTTTGCCAGCTACTCTTCTTATAGAGGACTAATACCTAGGATATACAGAGAACTCAAGAAAATCACATCTAAGAAAGCAAATAACCCAATCAAAAAATGGGCAAAGGATCTAAATAGACACCTCACAAAAGAAAAATACAAATGGCCAATAAATGTATGAGGAAATGTTCAACATCATTAGCAATCAGAGAGATGCAAATCAAAACTACTTTGAGATTTCACCTAACTCCAATCAGAATGACAATCATAAAAAACATGAACAACAACAAATGCTGGCGAGGGCGTGAAGAAGTGGGAACCCTAATACATTGTTGGTAGGATTGCAAATTAGTGCAACAGTATGGAGAATCCTCAGACGAATGGGAATGAACCTACCATATGATCCAGCAATACCACTTCTGGGTATCTACCCAAAAGAATGGAAACCAAATTATCAGACCGACGCATGTATATCTATGTTCATAGCTGCACAATTCACAATTGCCAAACTATGGAACCAGCCAAGATGTCCAACCACAGATGAATGGATTACAAAACTATGGGATATGTATACAATGGAATTTTACTCAGCCATAAAGAAGAACAAAATCATGTTATTTGCAGGGAAATGGATGCAACTGGAAAACATTATTGTAAGTGAGATTAGTCAGTCACAAAGAGTAAAAAAGCATATGTTCTCCCTAAAATGGGGATGCTATGGAGAAGATGGAGCATAAAAGGGACTCCAGATGAAAAAGGAGAAACCCTGATAAGCAAAGAAGTTGACTTAACTGAAGGGGATGGACAGGGTGGGGTAGGGGGGCACCCTAATACACATGATGTACTTTCACAAATATATCAAAGTCAATCACTAAACTGAACTTGAGAAGGAGGGAGGGCGAGGGAGTGGGGTGGGAATTGGGGAAGGGGTTAAATGAGAAATGCGTGCATAATATATGCCTTTATCAGCTTGTACCTAACAAAGATGTATGATTACAATGCACCATTTAATTAAAAAAAAAAAAACATTTTTTTTTCAAAGCTAAAAAAAAAAAGGGCAAGGATCTAAATAGACACTTCACAAAAGAAGAAATACAAATGGCCAATAAATGTATGAGGAGATGTTCAACATCATTAGCAATCAGACAGATGCAAATCAAAACTACCTTGAGATTTCACCCATGAAGATCCTTTAGAAGCACAATATCAGGCAATGGCAAGGTCAACTTCATGGTGTCCCTGGGTCAGTCTGGACATGCAACTTTGTAGGAAAGGTCACTTCTACAAAACTTCCAAGTAGAGGGAGTTAAAAGGCTTAGTAACTCAACCACAGATAGTGACAACAAACTGGGATGTTAGCTTGTGGACAGGGCACTCAGCCAGAGCCAAGTTTGGGGCCTTTGTAGATTACAACCACATAAACTGGGCTCCTTTCTAGACTCTGAGAAATTATGTGGGGCTCTTTATCATTGTTAACAAGCAACTAGAGAAGACACTTTAGATTTTTCCAAAATTACCAAGTGGAACAATATATAATAGAAATTTTTTGTTTTGTTTTTTAATCAGTGGATTGGATTTGTATTTTTGGTAAAATCCCAACTTGGATCTCATCAAGAATAAAAATGATTCCCCTAGGTATTAGACAGAATGGTAACAGTGATAATCAAGAATCCATAATGAGAAAGGCAAAGCTGAATAGTTTGGAAAATTCCAATTCCCGCAGAGGGAAAGGAGCACTTTAAAGGGCACCGCTAACCTAAAGATCTTGTTCTGAGATGATATCTGATCATTTCTCATAAGTTACATCAAGAATTGAAGATTCTTAGCTTTTGTTGTTTTGTGACGTTTGTTTAATGTAAATAAAGTGCCCAAATTCTTCTTGGGAATACTCGGAAACACCTGTTATTTCCTGGCACAACCTATGGCAGAGACTACAGGTACTCATGAATATCACTCTCTCTTCTTCCTGGCCCCATGGCTAACTACATTTCCCAGGCTCCACTTGCTATTAGATGTGGCCACAGGACAGTTTTAGCTAATGGAAAGCCTGCTACATTTGAACTTTCCTTTTCCACATATGGGAAATACATGTTTGTGGACAAAATCATGAGGGAAGGCATCTGAGTCTTTGGAGGACTACATTGGAAGGCCACCTGCTGATCAGGAACTGCTAACATGATAATCCTCGGGAATTTGTGATTTATTTGGTACAGAAGTTAGCATCACTACCTCAAAGAATACCATCCTGCATGAACAAGGCTTATTTTGGGGAAAGGTTGAGGAACTTCTTCTAAGGAATTGGGAGAGGCAGAGATAAAAAAGACAAGTCCAAGGTGATCTGTAAGTTTTCTGGCTGTACCACTTCCATACTCAAGTCAAGGAAGAAAATCTTTCAGGGAGAAGAATATATGATAGTCAAGAGACATGAAGGCCATTTTCTTCATTTTTTCCCAGTGCTCTGACTATGGTTTCTGACTATGGTTTCTTAGTTAGTCTCTGGCTCTTTCTCTCTAGCTCCTCACCTGGTAAATGCAACACAACTTCAAGAATGCTGCATATTTTTGTCCATTATTTTTTTTTTTTTTTTTTTTTTTTTTGCGGTACTGGGGATTGAACTCAGGGGCATTCTACCTCCGAGATATACCCCCAGCCCTAGTTTTTTTATTCTTTATTTTGAAACCGAGTCTCACTAAGTTGCGGAGTGCCTCACTAGGTAGCTGAGGTTGGCCGCGAACCCGGATCCTCCGGCCTCAGCCTCCCGAATGCTGGGATTACAAGCGTGCGCCACCAC
>PVLC010024303.1:0-24807 GCA_004027655.1 Graphiurus murinus
CCATGGCCCCGCCCCGGCCCCTAGCCCCGCCCCGCCCCGCCCCGGCCCCTAGCCCCGCCCCGCCCCGGCCCCTAGCCCCGCCCCGCCCCGGCCCCGCCCCGGCCCCGCCCCGCCCCGGCCCCGCCCCGGCCCCGCGCTCCGCGCTCCGCCTCCGGCCCCGCCCCGCCCCCACGGCCGGCTGGGCCGCGCTCGGGTCGGCTCTATGGGGAAAGCGGCCGCTCCGAGCCGAGGCGGCGGCTGCAGCGGCCGGTCCCGCGGGCTCTCGTCCCTGTTCACCGTTGTCCCCTGCCTGTCTTGCCACACGGCGGCGCCGGGCATGAGCGCTTCCACGTCCGGCTCTGGGCCAGAGGCCAAGCCTCAGCCGAAGTCAGCGGCGGCGCCCGAGCCGGAGCAGCTGTCAAAACAGGTGTGGGAACCAGTTTTCGAGCCGGTGCGGAGACCGGAGCCAGGGTACCAGAGGAGGTCCGAGCCAGATTCGCGGGTCGGGCTGGTCAAGGAACTGCAGATGTTGCCGCCCAGATCAGAGTCGGGCCCAGACACAGTGATCCGGCCCTTGACCAAGGCCTTGCCGGAGCAGATTTCCCCTCTGGGGTCAGTAGTGGGGGGCGTGCCCTTACTCAAACCCGAGTCCGGGTCGGCGCCAAAGCCCCTGCCTCTTCTGCGACCAGGCCCAGGACAGGCGAAGACTCCTGTTGGGGTTCCAACGTCAGGGTCTGGCACGACCCCCAGCGTCCCAGCGGCCTCGCCGCCCCTGGACAGCTACAAGGGCTGGCTCCTCAAGTGGACCAATTACCTGAAGGGCTACCAGCGCCGCTGGTTCGTGCTCGCCAATGGGCTGCTGTCCTACTACAGGTACGGAAGTGCCCAAGTGGACGTCCCAGATTGGGGGGGCATGGCGATGGAGGGCTTTCAGGGTTGGGGGACATCACCGCCATCCTAGGGATGTTTGGGCACCTGTACTACAACTGGAGAAGCAATGTCTCTGGTCAAGGGCCTGGGGGAGGGGGGGTGTCCTGACCTCTGGCGAAGGTGATGGGTGATGTGACCTCTGGAAGCTTAGGTTTAAGGGGCGAGTGTGTGGAAAAGTGGAGTGAGAGGGATTTCGGGCCTCCGTGCTACTCTGGTAGTGGTAGCTGTGTGGCATGGGGCAGCTGGCTGGAATCAGCCCCTCCCCAAATCCTTGCCCTTTCTGGTTCAGGAGCTAAGATAATTATGTTAGGAATGGAGGGAGACAGTCCCCTTGCTCAGTGCTTGACCCCCCTCATGGGAAGGGCCACTGTCCCCTCCCCAGGCTGTAACTCAATTGTTTTCTCTCCTTTTCTTTATTTCCTTTTTCATTCTTCTTCTTCTTCTTCTTCTTTTTTTTTTTAATTTTGTGGTACTGGGCATTGAACCCAGAGGCATTCTACCTCTGAGCTACAACCCCAGCGCCCTCATTTTATTTTTATTTTTTAAAACAGAGTCTTGCTAGGTTACTAAACTCTAAGTTGCCAAATGTGTCCTCAAACCTGTGATCCTCCTGTCTTAGACTCCCAAGTTCTGACATTACAGGCATATCACCATGCCTGGCTAGTTTCTCTCCTTTTCTGATGCCTGCTGGTTGCCAGGCCTTGGGCTGGGCAGAGTAGACCTGCAGGTGTACATGTCACAGCACCTGCCCTTCCAGAATCCATTTTGGCATTTTGTGGCGAGCCAAGAAGTGTTCTGCTGTCTCCTTTCTTACTTAGAAGCAGCATGGGATGGAGAATAGCGGTCCAGAGGTGACATAGCTAATACTACCTTCCACTCAAAGTGAGGAACTTTCCCAAGGGCTTCCTTCCTTTTCTTACTGGCTGTTCCCTGGCTAAGTTTCCTGGGAATGGTTGGTTTAAACTTTGAGATCTCAGATCACTCTAGCCCAGTGGTTCTCAAACCCTTGAATTCCTTGATGAGCTGGGCGCCCTGCTGAGTTTCTCTTGCACTGGGTCTGGGGGATGGGCAGAGAGGTGGCCTTGCTACCAAGTTCCCAGGTGAGGCCTGTAACGCTGGTCAGGGACCACGCTCTGAGAAGTTCTGCTTAATTGTTGCCAATAGGAATTTCTCACCTTGCTATTTGCTGGAACTTGGGTCACCTTACTTGCTTCACATGGCCAAAGGTATCTCTCTCTCTGGATTAAACTCAGGGACATTCTACCTCTCGAGCCTTTTTATTTGTTTTATTTTGAAACGAGGTCTCACTAAGTTGCTGAGGATCTTGCTAAGTCTTGCCAAGTACTTCGATTACAGGCATGCATGCACCACCATACCCTAACCAATGGTATCTCTTCAGGTCACCTGCTACAGAGTTTATAACAGTCCTTCCTATGGTCCTTTTTAGAAATGAGGCTTCTAAGCCGGGCATGATGGCACACACTTGTAATCCCAGTACTTGGGAGGCGGAGACAGGAGAATCACGCGTTCAAAGCCAGCCTCCACAACTTAATGAGACCCTATTTCAAAATAAAAAATAAAATGGGGCTGGGGGCGGGGTGTAGCTCAGAGGTAAAATGCTCTGGATTAAATCTCCAGTACCACAAAAAAAAAAAAAAAAAAAAAAGAAATGAGGCTTCTCTAGGGTGTCGAGTCTATGATGCCGTTGGGAATTTGGGACCCTGCTGAAGGTCAGCAGTGATGATGGCTCCCACTCCAAGATGGAGCATCGCTGCTGGATTTCATTCCTGGCAGAGAAGAAAGCTGAAATGTGTTTCTGATGTGTCCTCTTGTGGTGCCTTGGTGTCCCTTGATCCACTAAGATGCACCAAAAATATGACCCAGAATGCCTTATCCTTAGAGTTATGAGATGGAGCAAAGGGACCTCCTTTTCCAAATGGTGTTTTTACCTTGCTTCCCGTACTCCTCCCAGGTCAGATCACCAAGGTATATGATGATAGGGACCTTCCGTGGTATGATACTACAAGTGTCACTCTTTGCTGGAAGGCAAGGGACATAACACAGCGTGACAGCTATGGACCACACATTCTTTTTTTCTTTTTTTTTCTTCTGGCCCTGGTAGAACCCAGAGGCATTCTACCTCTGAGCTACACCCCCAGCCCTATTTTATCTTTATATTGAAACAGGGTCTCTCTAGGTTAATGAGAGTCTCACTACTTGCTGAGGCTGTCCTTGAACCTGTGATCCTCCTGTCTCAGCCTCCCAAGTACTGGGATTACAAGTATGGGCCACCACGCCTGGCCAACACGTTCTTTTTTTTTTTTTTTTTTTTTATGTGACATTCATTTATTTCATTCTCTTGGTCTCACCGTGAAGTATCTTCTATTCTTATTCTTTGTACAAATGAGTTCTAAGGTTTGAGAGGGGGACATAGCTTGTCATTGGTCACCAGGCCGGTAGCCAGTAGGGGCGATTCTGACCCAGGCCTCTTGGACCCAGCCCTCTTGAATGAGCTCAGCTCTTAAAAGCTAACTCTTGCTGGGTGTGGTGGCTCATGCTTATATTCCTAGTACCTGGGAGGCTTAGTACAGGAGGATCGCAGGTTCGAGGCCAGTCTCAGCAACTTAGTGAAGCCCTTAGCAACTTAGCAAGACCCTGTTTCAAAATAAAAAATGAAAAGGGCTGGGAGTGTAGTTTGGAGGTAAAATGCCCCTGGGTTCTGTCCCCAGTATAAAAGAAAAGAAAAAATAAAAAAGCTAATTCTTGTGGAATCTGGGTACCAAGAAATATTGTAGTGTTTTCAGTGTCAATTTTGATAAAATTGTTCTTGGCGATGTGATTTTGAGCGTTCACGTCTGCAGATGCCTGTCTCAGATGTGTCCTGTGTCATCCACCTGTGGGTTGAGCATCTCTGTGTTACCTGCACTGACCAGGTCCTCGTAAGCCAGAGGTCAAAGTAATGCTCTTGTGTCTAGGGTCCCACAATGACGGGAGTGAAGGTAAAGATTGAACTCAGGCTTTTGTTTAGCTTTGTTTTCATTTGGGAGAACAAATATGTTCTATCTTCTTTTCTTAAAACAGCTATGGAGCGGGGTGCGGTGGTACAGGCCTGTAATTCCAGTACTTGGGAGGTCAAGATAGGAGGATCACAGGTTTATAGCCAGTCTCAGAAACTTAGCAAGAACTTCAACTAGAGAGACCCTGTTTCAAAATAAAAAAGTAAAATAGAACTAGGGGTATAGCTCAGAGGTAGAACACACCTAGGTTCAATCCCTAGTATCGCACCAAAAAATTAAAATTTAAATGAAAATAAACCAGGTATGGGGGTATAGGGGTGAGTCTATGGAAGAAAATACACCAAGTGCTATGTGCATGTATGTTTGTATCACTTTAAATTTCACTATGATGTTTGATTACATTGCATCAATAAAAGTATATAAAAACAAAATGTATAGACAATTGGCATCTGAACATAATCTCAAGTGTGCAGAATCTCTAGGTAACTATGAAAAAGTCTTACTGCTCACTGATAAGGTTATGGAGGCAAATCCCGGTTTGGGGTGTGCGAGAGAGAGAAAGAGAGAGAGAGAGTGTGTGTGTGTGTGTGGGGGGGGGGGGTTGCACAGCTCAGCTCTGTAGCTTCCTTTTTGGATGTTTCTAGAGTCCGGGGTGGGTACGATGGTTGCTTGCTCTCCTGGAGGGCTGAGTGGTTCCTGGCGTTTGTACAGCCCCATGCTTTACTAGTCCCAGGTGAGGCCAGCTGCCAAGGGAAACTGAGACGGAGTGCACAAGCTCTGGCGGCCTCCCCAGAGGCACCGGCTCGCGGGCTGTGTGTCTGCAAGCCACCGGGGACAGTCTGTCCCTTCTGGGAGGAGCTGGAATGGCCACTTCTTCTGCCTTCTGGAGAATGCTTGCTTTCCTCCTCCAAAAGCCTCTCAGTACTTCAAATTGTGTGTGTGTGTGTGTGTGTGTGTGTGTGTTTATGTGGGCGCACACATTACTGGGGATTGAACTGAGGGGCATTCTATCTCTAAGCTACACCCCTAACCCTTTAAAAAGTTTTGTTGTTGTTTTGAAACAGGGTCTTGTTAGGTTGCTGAGAGTCTCATTACATTGCTGAGGTTGTCCTCAAACCTGTGATCCTCCTGTCTCAGTCTCCCAAATACTGGGATTACAGGCGTGCATCATCACACCCAGCTAACTTCAAATATTTGAATCAGGGGCCGAGGATCCTCCAGGCCTGTCACTCACTCCTGGCAGCAGCGGGTGCCTTGTGGAGTGCTCGGTCTGCCCCTGGCACTCATTATGTCCTCCCCGACACCCGGCTCTTAGTAGTTCTCAAGTGCATGTGGCGGGGACGGAGACAGGGCTCAGACACTTGCAAATCAAAAACAAAGAATTTTATACTCACTCTTTTCCTTACAGGCCAATAGAGTGATGTCACTGGTGGGGAAGGAATCAGAGCTATTTCTTTTGCTAGCAAGACCATTTCCAGATTTTTTAATTTTTATTTTTTGGCAAGGGGGATTGGACCCAGGAGCATTCTACCTCTGAGCTACATTGCCGCCCTTTTATTTATTTATTTATTTTGATTTTGATTCAGGGTCTCAATAAGTTGCTGAGGATCTTGCTAAGTTGCTGAGGGTGACCTTGAACCTGTGATTCTCCTGTCTCAGACTCTCAAGTCCTGGGATTATAGGCATGTGCCACCATGCCAAGCTAAATTTATTTTTAGCCTGGTGTTTGGAGAAAAGCTGGGCACCTATTTCTCATGCCCTCTACCATCCCCTCCCATATTCCCATATTCTGCCCGCCTCCAGGACAACGACCTTCCCAAATCCTGGTCACCATCTCCTTTCTTTCCTTTTTATTTAGTTTTATCCCATCTACATGCAATTTTGAAAAGTTGTTGTTGTTGTTGTTGTTGTTTTTGTGGCACTGGAGATTGAACTCAGGGACATTCTACCTCTGAGCTACACCCCCAGTCCTATTTTTTATTCTTTATTTTGAAACAGGGTCTCACTAAGTTGCAGAGGGCCTCACTAAGTAGCTGAGGCTGGCCATGAACCTATGATCCTCCCGAGTACTGGGATTACGAGCATTTGCCACCATGCCTGGCAAAAAGTTTATATTTTTAATTTAGCCATTTTTAACTTTATAAGAAGCTGTGTGTGTGTGTGTGTGTGTGTGTGTGTGTGTGTGTGTGTGAGTTCTCTGGGGCTTATTTTATTTTTTGCAGTGATAAGAATTGAACTCATGGCCTCATGCATGCGAGGCAAGCGCTCTGGCACTGAGCTACATCCCTAGCCCAGTACTTTTTATTTATGCATTTTTCTGTTCCTGGGTCATTATGGAAATAATAACATGCAGGAGTTTCTTTTGGGTAAAGTCAGTGGGTTGGAGAGAACATGCATATTCACCTTACATAATGCCAAATTGTTTTCCAAAGCATTATACCAATTTGCCAATTATTTATTCCAAATACATACATATAAAAATATATTTCAAAGCATTGTACCAATTATACCAGCAATGAATAAGAGATTCTGTGGATCTATACCTTGTGCAACATTAGTATTGTCAACCTTGATTTAGCCAATTTAATGAATACGTTATGGAATCTCGTTGCAGTCTTGACCCACATTTCAATCCTCATTATTTTCACTTTGACAGAAAGAAGTGGGGTTGGATGTGGTGGCACACACCTGTAATCCCAGTATTTGGGAGGCTGAGACAGGAGAATCAAAGGTTCGAAGCCAGTCTCAGCAACTTAGCAAGACCCTCGGCAATTTAGCAAAACCTTGTTTCAAAATAAAAAATAAAAAGGGCTGGGGATGTATCTTGGCGGTAGACTGTTCCTGGGTTCAATCCCCACTGTGGGGTTTGGATAAGCACTTCTCCTTTAGGGGCGGCTTCTCAGGTGCTTGTGCTCTGGATTCTTCTTGAGGAGCTCCTTCGATCCTGGAGCTCACGCTAAGGGAGATGTCACATGGTGCTGACAGATGGCTTAGTAACACACACATTATCAGGAATAAAAAAAAAAAACACTCCTTGTAAATATTGCCACATATAAAAAGTATTTCTGGGAGGTATGGGTAGTTGTCAGCAGATTTTGAACTTCTTTCCAACAATGTACTAGGAATAAAAATAAGACAGAAGACAAGGTTTGATTCCATTGCCCGGCACTCCTAATCATGCTGCGATTTGGATCCCAACAAGGAGAACATGGTTTCGCAGCCAATTATTTTGGTTGTTAGTTCCCATTTTAATCATTCCATTCCTAGTTCTTGCCTCACAAGGAATGCGGAATTACATAAAATCAGGGAAGAATTCATAAATGACACAGAATTGTTAAAGGTATGAGCAAATCCTTATGGGAAAGGTATTCCAAACACAAGTTTTATCAACATTAACAACAAAATGGACAAGGTTAAGTAAAATTCTATCTTGTAAACCAGTCATTCGTTTGGTGACATTATAAATGATATTTGTTTCCCAGGAGCTGACTTCAAACAGAAGCACATAATTGGGCATGGTGGGGCATACCTGTAATCCCAGTACTTGGGAGGCTGAGACAGGAAGATCAGAAGTTTCTGGATAGCCTCAGCAACTTAGTGAGACCCTGTTTCAAAGTAAAAAACAAAAGAGGACTGGTGATGTAGCTCAGAGGTAGAATGCCCCTGGGTTCAACCTGTACCAAAAAAATAGAGGCACATGTTTTACTTTATTTATTGTTCAGACTGATCTATGCTTAGTAATGGCAAAGCCAATTAACAAGGAAGAAATGAGTATAAGCTGGGTGCCATGGCCCACACCTGTAATCCCAGTACTTGGGAGGCTGAGACAGGAGGATTGCAGGTAACTTTATGAGACAGTGTTTCAAAATAAAAAATAAAGACTGAGGGTGCAGCTCAGAGGTAGACTGCCTCTGGGTTTAATCCTCCTTAACACACACACACACACACACACACACACACACACACACACGAAATAAACTAGCCTAGATATATCAGAAAGAAGGCTTTGGTCAAGTGAAAGTAAATTTTAAAGTCCTCTGACTTATCCTGGTGCGGTAGCATTGAGGTACACTGGGTGTAGCTCAGAGATAGAATGCCCCTTACCACTTTAAAAATAATAAATAAATAAATAAATAAATAAATGCCAACTCTCATGAAGACCAGGCACCATGAAATTAATATAGTGTTATTAAGTGTCAATCTCAATAATACTTGAAGGATGGAGATGAGCAAACATGTCCCTGCAAATATGAAGTTGAGCCTGCAGGTCTCCGGGTGAAGGCACTGAGGTCCCATGGGAGTGGGCCTTCTTATATTGGACTAGTTGGACTAGGAGACTAACGAGGGGGGTGGGGGGCTGAAGAGGAGGGAACGGGTTGATAATGTGTAAGTATTTTTTTTTTCTTTTTTTGTGGTGCTGGAGATTGAATCCAGGAGCATTCTACCTCCAAGCTATACCCCAGATGTCTTTTATTTTTTATTTGGAAACAGAGTCTCACTAAGTTGCTGAGGGATATCACTAAGTTGCTGAGGCTGGCTTCCAACCTGAGATCCTCCTGTCTCAGCCTCCCAAGTGCTGGGATGACAGGTGTGCGCCACCACGCCCGGCTTCAGCATTTGTTTGAAGTGTACTTGCTGAACATTTAGCACAGGCCTTTGGCAGAGGGGCGGCAAATGGAGTGGCAGCATGTTCTGGAGGAGCACCATGCGTGCCAACATTCTTAGCAAGTTCTGGTGACATGAATTGTAATTTTCCCCACAAAACCTGTTCCTGCTCTGAAGTTTCCTCTCTCTCTGAATAGCTGAAAACCCCTGAGTCATGCTCGCTGCCTCCTCCCTCCTCTCTCCCCCAGCCCTCCTCTCCCTCCCCGCTGTCGCATCATGCTGCTGGTCTGTTCTTCTCCACGTGTCCCAGCTTCCAGCTGCTGCCCTCGACAGTGTACCCCTTCTGTGGTGCCAGCCCCCCAAAGTATGGCCCTGGGGAGTTTCACTTTCTTCAGGATTCTCTTCCAAAGTTCCATCTCCTGCGAGGTGCTGTGGTGCACACCTATAATCCTAGAACTTGGGAGGCTGAGCCAGGAGTATTGCAGGTTCAAGGCCAGGCTTACCAACTTCGTGAGACCCTGATTAAAAAAAAAAGTTAAAGGGCTGGGGGTGTGTTTGGGGAGTAGAATGCCCCTGGGTTCAATCCCAGTAGAGAGCTGGTTGGATTCATTTATGTTTAAAATTCTTTGTGATGAAAAATTGTGAACATAAATGAGTGTAGATAATAGGATAGTGTCCTCCCCTATGCACCTGTTACCTAGTTTCAACAAATATTAACTTCCAAGAAATCTTGTTCCATCTCAGCCCCCTTTTCATACCAAACACACTTTAAATGTTCTAGTGTGTGTTTCTAAAGAATAAGGATTTTTACAAAACATATCCATAGCCATTGTTATAACTAAAGCAGATTAGTAATAATTACTTATGATCATCAACTATCGAATTGGTTCACAGTTCAAAAGTCTCAAATATCATAACTAGTTTTTTTTTTGGGGGGGACAAATTTGTATTAAGACCCACAATAAAGTCTACACATAGAATTTCCCAGTCTGGATTTTACTGATCGCATTCTTTTTGGTGTCAGCTAACATGTTCCTCTATCCCCTATATTTCCTTAATTTGATAGATGGATATAGATATTTGGCCAGGCAGTGATGTGGGTTTTTTTGTTTTTGTTTTTTTGTACTGGCACTTGAACCCAGGGGCATTCTGCTTTGAGCTACATCCAGCACCCCCACCCCCTCTCCTTTTTAATTTTTATTTTGAAACAGTGTCTTGCCAAGTTGAGGCTGGCCTCAGACCTGAGAGCCTCCTGTTTCAACTTCCCAAGTACTGGGATTACAGGTCGGTGCCACCATACCCGGCTGTGATGTGTGTGTGTGTGTGTGTGTGTGTGTGTGTGTGTGTGTGTGTGTATGTGTGTGTTTGTGTGTGGTACTGGGGATGGAACCCAGAGGCATTCTACCTTCGAGCTACACCCCCAGCCCAATTTTTTTTATTTCTTATTTGGAAGAAATAAAAACAGAACCACACCTGGCTTCTGTGATGTGTTTTAATTAGGAACTCATAATGTCCGGTGGGCTCTCTTTTTTGTGATGTCAGCAACAGGTAATGATCAATCTTAGTCTAACTTTATCATTTCATCCTCATTTATTAGCAGGAATGTTTCTATAAGGGGAAACCTTCCCTCATCTATTACTTTTTGGTTATTCAGGTTTGAGTTCTCATGGAAAAAGCCAAATCAATAGTTGTTATATTATTATTATTATTATTATTATTATTATTATTATTATTATATTTTCCATAATTCATAAGTTTCCAAGATAAGTTGGTCCTTCTCTTCCAATAATGACCAATTAGCATTTTTTTAAACCTAGGTATCACTATTATCTAATGGATCTGAGCATGTTTGATGTGTTTATTTCCCATAATGATGTACACACTGTCCCGCCTTGTCTTTGGTCAGTGGGAGCCTCTTCGAGTTGGCTCTGGAGGCCTCCGGACTGGACCTTGATAGCACTGATAACTTCCTTGCTATCTGGCTTCAAAAGATGTCCCAGAGCCAGGCGTGGTGGCACGTACCTGTAATCCCAGTACTTGGGAGGCTGAAATGGGAGGATAGCAGGTTCAAGGCCAGCCTCAGCAACTTAGCAAGCCCCTGTTTTAAAATAAAAAATAAAGACTGGAGATATAGTTCAGATGTAGAACACCCCCAGGTTCAGTTCCCAGTACCAAAAAAAAAAAAAAGTAACAAAAACAAAATAACAATAACCCACAAAAGCCAGATCCCAGTGCCTGGGTGATGACCTAGGCCTTCGGAGGCCTGCTCCAGAGGCCCTGCGGGCTCACCTGGCTAGAAAGGATCTCTGCTGCTTGGCAGTAGTATTGTTCAGCCAGGGCTCGGATCCCAGCTGGGGCTTCATGCACCTTTGACAGGGGAGCTCATGTGACACAGAGGTGCAGTCCCATGCAGGTGCCATCTGCAGGGTAGCACTAGTGACCCGAAGGGAGACCAACTGAGATGGGTTCATGGGAAAAATAAAATCTTTGGGGATGACAGAGTATTCCAGACTGTTATGGTCTGTGTCCTCTAATGTACCACCTTTACCATATTCATTTTCTTTTCCTGTTTTAAAAAAATACCCTAAGCTTGGTGTGTTGATCCACCCACAGTTGTAACCCTACTACTCAGGAGGCTGAAGCAGGAGTATCACAGGTTTGAGGCCAGCCTCAGCAAGTAGCAAGACCCTCAGCAACTTAGTGAGACCCCGTTTCAAATAAAAAAACCAGCTGGGCGTGGTGGTGCACACATCCCAGTACTTAGGAGGCTGAGACAGGGGGATGGCAGGTTTGAGGACAGCCTCAGCAACTTAGCAAGTCCTTGTTTCAAAATAAGAATAAGTAAATAAATAAAATAGGGCCTGGGTATACCTCAGAGGAAAAAAACAAAACAAAACTAACAAACAAAACCACCCTAGGTTCAATCCCCAGGTAAATAAAGCAATAAATAATAAAGTAAATCAATAAAATAAAAAGGGCTGGAGATGTAGCCCAGAGGTAGAATGTCCCTGGATTCAATCCCCAGTACAAAAAAAAAAAAAAAAAAAAATAGAGGACCTGTGGTCGGCTCTGGGCTTGGCATGTCAAGGGCTCAAGTGTCCATTGACAAAATAGTTCAGAGATCTGCGTCCAGGAGGCCGGAAGCTGGTGACTGACCTGGCAGCAAAAGAGTGAGGTGCTTTTTCCCGGCCACAGGCATCCACTGGGCTTCCACACCGGGTGCTCGCCCCCCTCCCGCTCCCGGCCTTCACTAATGGACTTGGCCCAGTGGTGGCAAGGGTCCTTGCTTCGGAGCCTGGCACCTGGGGACAGGGCTGGCCTGTGTTCCCCTTCCCAGTCTGGGGAGATTTGCAAGCCAGTTGACTGAGGACGCCACCTTTCGCTGAGCGGTTCACGTGCTATGACAAGAAGGGCGCCTTCCAGAGCCAGGCGTGGTGGCACACACCTATAACCCCAGGACCTGGAAGCTGAGAAAGGAGGCTCACAGGTTTGAGGCCAGCCTCAGCAACTTAGAGAGGCCCTCAGCAACTTAGCGAGATCTTGTTTCAAAACAAAAAATAAAAAGGGCTGGGGGTGTAGCTCAGAGGTAGAATGCCCCTGGGTTCAACCCCAAGTACCCCCCTCCCCGCCTCACACATAGAGAGACACCTTCCTTGAATTTTCTATATTTAGAAAATGAAACTATTTGGCTAGATGCAGGCACAGAAGCAGCTTTCTTTGTCTAATCCTACATCTCCCAAGTCCAAATTGATTTATTTCATCTACCGGCTTTCTGAGTCCTCACCTTCTCGGATCAGGGTTAGAGTTTTCCTAGTCTCTGCACAGTTTCTGTTGCTCCTGTGTTTGTGTGAATGCCTCCGGCCCCTTGCAGCCTTCTGGGGGTCCCTGGCCTCAGGCTGCAGCCAGCCCCCCTCCCCTCCCCGCCCTGCTTTGTGCTTGGTGGCAACATGTGTTCGTGCACGTGCAGCTGTAGGAAGGCGGGGCCAGCAGCCCACGTCTCACGTTTCCCCGCCGAAGGCCTGGAACACAGTAAACCAGTGCTCAGCAACTCCGGCCAGCTGCACACTGGACCCAGACGTGTCACGGGTGCCTGGGAAGCTACTGGTGAGATTTTCCAGGTCCCTGGTCAAGTGACCTGGTGTGATGGCCAAAGAATCTCTGGGCTGGGCACCGTGGTGCTTGCCTACAATTCCAGTGACTCAGGAGGCTGAGGCCGGGGGATCACAAGTTTGATACCAGCCCTGGCAACTTAGCAAGACCCTATCCAAAACGCCCCTGGTTCATTCCCCAGTACTAAAAGGGAAAAAAAAAAAAAAAATCTGTTCAAGTATCCTGACTTGTTCTGTGTGGGAGAACTAGATTTACAGGCCCACGACAGTGCTCAAAATAGATCCAGCCCTGTGCCCTGGGGATTCCGCCACCGTCATTAGACACGGAGCACCTCGCCTGCCTGGGCCCGGCTCCTGCGCTCACGAGGCCCCTGTTTGTCACCAAAGTCATTCACTGCTGTTCGTTATGGTCACACACAGGAATGATTTAAAATACAGTACTTAGGGGTTTGAATTTTTATTATAGATTTTTATTTTTTGGTACTGGGATTGAACCCAGGGGCATTCTACCTTTAAGCTACACCCCCAGTCCTATTTTATTTTTTTATTTTGAAACAGGGTCTCACTAAGTTGCAGAGGCCTCACTGAGGCTGACCATGAACCTGCAATCCTCCTGTCTCAGCCTACCAAGTCCTGGGATTACAGGTGTGTGCCACCCCACCTGGCTTGGAATGCAATTTTAGAAAAACACAGCACAGGAATTGTCTGCCAGGGGCAGCAGAGGCACAGAGACCAATGAAGAGTCAGAGAAAGTGTCGTGTTCACCCACTTGTGACTTGACAAGACATGGCAGTCTAAATGTGAGATCCAGAGCATTTGCCAAATGCTCTGTGACAGGCTTTTTGCTTAATGATCTTGGGTGCTGCCTTAGACATTGCTGGGTTGTACAGTGTTCTGACTTTTTTTTTTTTGGTATTGGGGATTGAAATTAGGGCATTCTACCTCTGAGCTATGCCCCCAACTCTATTTTATTTTGAAACAGGGTCTCTTTAAGTTGCCATGGTTCTCACTAAGTTGCTGAGACTGGCCTCGACTGCATTCCTCCTGTCTCAGCCTCCTGAGTACTGGGATTGCAGGAGTGCACCACCACACCCAGCAAGAATGCTGTGTTCTATAAGTCATTGTCTATCATCCTCTAGTTTAGGTAAACATTTCACACAAAAAATGTGAATTTCAGTAACAGCTTCTGAGCCTTTTTTAATTTTCACTTTAAAAATTACATCAGAAATGTCCTCACAGCAGTGTGTATTTGGCATTTCTCAAGGGGACTTTAGGTGGCAAAGAATGAGACCAGAAGCAAGATGGAATGGTGGCCAGCCTTGCAGTGATGGCGTCACCTCTGCAGCTGAACAGGACACAGCGGAGGCGTCTGTTTGATCGCCCTCCCCCTCCCCTCCTGCCCCACTCCCCTTCAGTCACTGCGATCACTGGATCATATATATGGTCATTCTGTGTTTTCATTTTTTTGAGGAACTTTATATTGGCAAACAGCCCAATTTAAAAATGGGTGGAGCCAGGCGCAGTGGCACAGCTATTAATTCCAGTACTTGGGAAGCTGAGACAGGAGGATCACAGGTTCAAGGCCAGCCTCAGCAACTTAGCAAAACTCAGAAACCTAGCAAGACCCTGTCTCAAAACAAAAAAATTAAAAAGGCTAGGGGTGTAGCTCGAAGGTAGAATGCTCCTGGGTTCAATCCCCAGTACCAAAAATAAATAAACACATAGGTAGATAGGTAGAAGGGGCGGGGGGAGGGTGTGCTCACCCAGTGGGAGGGCTTCTGTCACTCCACCGCGTCTCTCTGTAGCTCAGCAAGCAAGTTTGCCTGGCACACAGACTTTTCTAGAAGATTCACAAGGTGAAAATATACCTCCCAGCAGTCCACAGAGGGAAGAACAGAGGAGCCAGGCATGGTGGCTTTGATGAAAGACCCTCCTACTTCTAGAAAGTAAATATGTGACTCTAAAGGTTTATGGTTTTATGACTCTAGAAAGTTTGCTTGACCAGGCTATGTTAGGAATGTGGGCTATACGTGGAAAATGAAGAAGTGGTGCTAATTGTGCTCTGACAATGATTGATATGTCATAAATGTATACATAACCCTGTTGTACCCAAGGAATGTATAAAAAATCCATGCTGAATAAAAAAAAAAAAAGAAAGAAAGAAATCACCCTCCTCCATTGCATGGTGTCTGAAAGGGCTCAGACCACAGCAGCCACACCCTGCATTCCTCTCCCACCTCCCCATGGTGAGCAGACGTGGCCTCAGAGTTGTCCTCCACCAAGCCATGACCAGTCAGTCCCGGCAAGCGTCACCCCCCACCTAAGCCCGTGAGAGACTCCCGCTCTGGGGCCTGAGGTCCTGAGAAGGTGCTGAGGTTTTCTTCAGCCAGAGCTGTTGCACCTGGGAGCCTCAACTCGTCCCTTCTCTTGCACCCTACAGGAACCAGGGTGAAATGGCCCACACCTGCCGTGGCACCATCAACCTGGCCTCGGCCCACATTGACACGGAGGACTCTTGCGGGATCTTGCTGATGAGTGGGGCGAGGAGCTACCACCTCAAGGCCAGCTCAGAGGTGGAGCGGCAGCAGTGGGTCACGGCGCTGGAGCTCGCCAAGGCCAAGGCCGTCTACATGATGAACTCCCATTCAGGTAGAGTGCTCAGTATGGCGGGTGCACTGGTGGCCTCTGGGTCTACAGGGAATGGGAATTGAAGGCACATGGGGGCAGGTGACTGGGAGACCCAGGACATGTTGCCCTTTGGACTCAGTAACGTGTGTGCTTAGTAGTGAGGCATGGGGCCACTCTGCCAAGGTGGTCACAGGTGGCTGGCGCTTTCCAGGACAGAAATGTTTGCACCTTTCTCTGGACAAGTCTGGTTGCCAGGGCTTCAGCCCGGAAGCATGAGGCTAGGGTGTGAGTCTGGGGCTGCACACCTGAGCCCTGGGCCAGGCTTTCCCCAGTGTCCCTGCTGTGGAGACCGAAGGCTATGTTTAGGCAGAGCTGCTGTCTTTGCCAAGTGGGAACCAACTCAGATGTCGTGAGCAAGATTTTTATTTTTTACTTTAATCAATTTAATTTCTAAGTGGCAATGTTTTTATATGATTTATAAACCAATGGCTCCAAAAGCCTGTGGGTGAATTCTGTCCTTGATGAGGTGGTAGCTCCAAAAGCCTTGTGGGTGAATTATGTCCCCAGTCTCCCACCGTGTTCTCTCGTCCAGAGGCAAGAGTGTTAGGGTTCGGTCCTAGACTGTCCCTTGGAAAAGTTCATGTATTGGCAATGCCAAAGTGCTCAGAGGCGGAATAATTGGACCATGAGGGCTCTCCTCTCATCAGTGGGCACATCCACTGATGGACTGATATTTGAACGTATGTGCTGGGGGGTAACTTGGGCAGGTGGTTGTAGGGATTGCTCATGTTATGTGGCATTTGGCACTTACAGGCTCTGACCTTTCTTGGTGAAATCTGACCCCTGAGACCCAGGGAAGCCGGTGGGTGGGTCAAGGAAAGGCCTACCTCCCTCCCCCGAAGCTATAGGTGACGAGATCTGCTCCCATTGGCTCCCCCTCCCCAGCTTCACCTCCCTACTTGATCTGCCCATATAATGTATTGTATGTTCCAATAAAGTTGAGTTTCTGCGGGGCTGCCTGACCGCTGACTGGACTCCCAGTCGGTGCTGGTTTTGGGGGGGCTTCCCCAACTCCCCAGGGTGGTGGGCCCGGCCGCGACACTCTCCCTCTTGCTCAGCCCCAATGGGCGAAGCGGCTGGTCTGCTTTGCCCTACCCCGGGATGCGACATCGGTTGCGTGGAACACTACATTTGGTGCCCCGTGTGAGGACTACAGGAGGACTCCAGGAGGAATCCAGAATCCTGCCAACGAGCTAATCGGACTTCGGGTGAGTGTACCTCCATAAATTATGGGGCAGTCTACGTCTATAACCCTTCTCTTCACTCTTTCAAGTCGGGGACTCATCTTAGTTAAGGTCGCCCCATGGCTCCCGGAAAGTAACCTCTTACAGTCAGGCACCCCTCTTCCCCCTAATCCCCACTCAACATTGTCGAGGCACGATTCTTCGGAGTCGCCTAATAAGCTGCCTGAGGAAAAGCCCCCTGACCCATTTGGGAGTGCTCCTCGGCCTCAATCTCGCCTCTATCTCTTTACCCCAGCAACCTAAGGCCCTGGGACATAGTTTGGCTCCTAAAGGGCCCTCCAATCCCCTTTGAGAGGCTTCTGCCCCCCTACCCTACCTGGAGCCATGTGCTCCCTCAGGCTTGCTAAATTAGGGCACAAAGATGGCCATTAACTCGGCCATTAACACTTTCCTAAGGATGGGTGGCAGGGCGGAGTCTCTCTCTCCCTTTCCCCCTCCCCGAGGTGGAGAGGACCTCCAGGCGGAACCAGCAATGCCCCCTGCTTGTCACCTTTACCCAGTTAACCTTAACCCTGGGAAAATAGGCCTGCGCCCTAGTATCCCAGTAATTTAAAGAAACTTAATGGCCCCAATTCTCCGTGGGCTAAAACAATCCTCCAGGGACTCGATTACCAAAATTGCATAAAACAGGAAACGGAGGGGAGGCGCACAATGCCGATACTGCCACGGCTGCCACTTCTGCAGGCCAGCTAAATCCCCAAGGGCGCTACCCCCTGTGGCTGCTCACAGGCACTCCGCACCGAGAGGGCCGCAGCCGCCACCTCTCTCATCTCCCTCCCCTAAACCCGGCCTAGCCTCACAGCGGCTCAACTCTCAAACTCCCACCCTCACTCACCCCCAATCCTAAAGACCACTGCCTCACAGGAGATCCCTAAAATACAATGGACCCCAGGACCCCCGTATGGGTGGAGATGTAGCGTTCCGCGCAACCAATGTCGCATCCCACGGCACACAGGGTAGGGCAAAGCAGACCAGCCGTTTCGCCCATTGGGGCTGAGCAAGAGGGAGAGTGTCGCGGCCGGGCCCACCACCCTGGGGAGTTGGGGAAGCCCCCCAAAAACCAGCACCGGCCGGGAGTCCAGTCAGCGGTCAGGCAGCCCCGCAGAAACTCAACTTTATTGGAACATACAATACATTATATGGACAGATCAGGTAGGGAGGTGAAGCTGGGGAGGGGGAGCCAATGGGAGCAGATCTCGTCACCTATAGCTGCGGGGGAGGGAGGTAGGCGTTTCCTTGACCCACCCACCAGCTTCCCTGGGTCTCAGGGGTCAGATTTCACCAAGAAAGGTCAGAGCCTGTAAGTGCCAAATGCCACATAACATGAGCAATCCCTACAGGTGGTGTGTGGAGGAGACAGGCCATTGGAGGTATGGTCTTGGTGACTCTATACGTCCTCGTATCCTTCCATCCTGCATGGGACCTCTTCCCTCCCTAACCTCCCAGTGCCCCTTCCCCCTTACCCTCCCCTGACACGTGACAGCCCCCATCTCCATGTCCCCTTGCAAAAGCCTGCCCCATGGACCTCTGTCATGGATGGCATTGATGTTGATTGATTCATTAGAAGTCTTTTGCAATGAACAACAACGGAGTCGTAATGATATTTAGAGAAAATTATTATTAAAGAGGGCAGCTGAGGGAGATGGGGAGGAAAGTGACATCTCTCCTTCCACCAGTGTCTTCTTATATTGAGGGCTTTAACCAAAACATTGTAAGAAATGATTAATCACAGGAAACAGCAAAGCAGTCATGGGATGAGTCAGGGAAACACATCAAGGTGGTCACCAATGAATCCAAGAAAGAAAGGATAAAATTCTGGGAAATAAGGAAGTTGTCAGGGTCTCTGCTTAGCATCAGGGTCCCTTGCTTATCAGTCTCATTTGGTCCTTGGGTGGGCAGTTTGTGCCCCTCCCAAGCTGGACGGAGGTGACCTCAAAGCTGATGACTAAGAAGGCTCCTAACATTTCCTCCTTTTTTGTCTTTGAGATAAAACCAGCAATTTGTAAGCCTGGGAAAACTATTGCTGGTTTTCCAGGCTGCTACAAGATATAATCTGACATGCATCAAATCTGATAATAATAGATTTGACAGTTTTGGATACATAAATGGTGATTGCCAATTGTTTTTTCATCTTATCAATGCAAAGTCAAACTGGGTAGACATCTGTTAAAATTAAAGCCATGTATTCTGTAAATCCCACTAATAAAATCAGTCTTAAAAGCACTTATGACAAAATTTAGATTCCAGTTTTGTGGCCTAAGATGTAGTGTTCTTCAGTCATCCTGTCATCTTGTCATCTTGTCAGCTTCTGAGTGAGGCTAAAGCAGGGCAAGTCATTCTGCTTAGGATCTGCTTGCTTGACTTTTCAGATTTCTTGTGAGCAGTCTAGTGGTTGTCTCTAAGGCTGTTGGCTCTGGGGCTGCTGGTTTCAGGTGGCTGTGATGAACTGGGATAGCTAAACTGACTGTTAAACACCCATTTGTATTTTTTTTCCAGTATTGGGGATTGAACTCAGGGGCATTCTACCTCTGATCTATTACCCCCCCCATCCTATTTTTTATTCTTTATTTTGAAACAGAGTCTCACTAAGTTGCAGAGGGCCTCACTAAGTAGCTGAGGCTGGCCACAAACCCAGATACTCCATTCCCAGCCTCCCAAGTACTGGGATGACAAGTGTGTGCCACCGCACTTCCATTTATACATTTTTAACATTTAGAAAGCACAAATATACCATGACAGTTACACAAAAGTTTCACTCTTGGAGTGAAATTTAGATAACCATAGTAAACAGAGAGAGTAGTAGAAACCACAGGAAATTGTTTTAATAGAACCTCAATGTAAAGAATAATTTTTAAATATAACCATCTTTATTACACAAGCAGTAGTCCTTTCATAATCTCTATCCTCCACCAATATTCTGCGATGTACTCAAACCTTCTGAGACTTGCTTTCAGCCTTCTGATATTATCCTGTTCTTTCCTTTCCCATTTAGGGAAATCTTAGGATAAACTTTACCATACAAGATAATTTCTTATTTCTAAAACATTCTTCTTTCCTTTTATCCTTCCTTACCAAAATTTCTCATACTGATGTAACTTCTTTATATCTCTCTCTCTCTCATCCCTATATACTGGTTTCTTTCTGCCATAATTCCCTTCTTGATATTACATTTTGAAATAATTTTGTATGTTTATTAAATAAAGTAAGAAACAAATTTAAACAATCTATCCAAGTTTTACAGTGGTCTGGACTTTAAAGAGTTATAGTTTTTCTTTTCAAATGTTTATATTTTAGTTAGGATGGGCCAAAACAACAAGCCTCTAAATAACCTTGAACAGAGTGTAAACAGAGGAGAGGGGAAAAGAGAAAGCCAACTCAGTAACTGGAATTTAGCAGTTTTAGGTTTTTCCCTCCTATTTTTGAGGGGGGGGGGCTTTCCTGGAGGGACAAAATGGTCTTGTAGAGAAAAGGGGTATAATTTTATTTTTTTGTGGCACTGAGTATTGAACCCAGGGGCATTCTACCTCCAAACTACTCCCCCAGCCCTATTTTATATTTATATTTTTATTTCTGTGGTACTGGGGATTGAACTCAGGGTTCTATTTTTTATTCTTTATTTTGAAACAGGATCTCACTAAGTTGCAGAGGGCCTCACCAATTAGCTGAGGCTGGATGCAAACCCATATCCTCCAGTCTCAGCCTCCCAAGTACTGGGATTACAAGTGTGAGCCACCATGCCCAACTCCTATTTTATTTTTATTTGGAAACAGGGCTTGACAGGTTGATGAAAGTCTCACTACTTGCTGAGGCTGTCCTTGAACCTGCAATCTTCCTATCTCAGCCTCCCAAGTACTGGGATTACAAGTGCATGCCACCACGCCCACAGGGTATAATTTTAAACAGGACTAAGAGTAAGGCTTGAACCTTACCTAACATATTTATATTTTTAATACTCATTTTTGTTAGCCCTATCTATTTTGCCTCAACTCTGTGGTCCATACGTGGAGTGCAGCCCCCAGGTGATGCCCAGAGCATGTTTTAGGTGACTTTTGCAAACAAAGGTTGGTCTATCGTTTGCTTTGAAGTCTGGCCTCCCTGAGTGAATTTTGGTCAGCACTTTTCTACAGTCCCAGATTGGTGGATCATCACTGAGTAGCAGCAGGGTAACTGGATTTAAGGTATTTGACACCGTTAGCTCTATACAAGAGTTCTTATGCAGTAAGCCTGGTGTTGGTTTTTGGACCAGAATCTAGACTGCTGTCTTCCTTCTTTTTAGGACAGTCAAGGTGAAAGGCTTTTAGTAGTTGCCTTTTAAGTTGTTAAAAGGCCTGTTTTTCTTTTTTTCCACACAAAGGGTTTTGCTGCAACAGCAAAGCTTGGAGTCCAAATGTGATAGAACCCTATTACTCTAAAAAATTTCTGGAGGGCTTTCTGGTTGGCAGAAATAGCTTGTGTTGCCAGGCATGGTGGTGCACACTTGTAATCCCGGTACTTGGGAGGCTGAGACCGGAGGATCTGGGTTCCCGGCCAGCCTCAGCTACTTAGTGAGGCTCTCTGGAACTTAGTGAGACCTGGTTTCGAATATGAAGAAAAAAATAGGACTGGAGGTGTAGCTTGTGCCACACACACACACACACACACACACACACACACACACACACACAAAAGAAAAAGAAAAAGAAAAGAAAAGAAAGTAAGAAAGAAAAAAAAGAAAAAGCTTGTGTTGTCTCCTTTTCCCTATCTGAAACAATCTCTTCTCTTTTTGAATGGTGAATCCCAGGTGCTCCACTTTTTGTTGGTAGATCTGGGCCCTTTTCAGAGACTTTTTTTTTCTTTTTTGTGGTACTGGGGATTAAACTCAGGGGCATTCTACCTCCGAGCTATACCCCTAGCCCTATTTTTTTTATTGAAACAGGGTCTCACTAAGTTGCGGAGTGCCTCACTAGGTAGCCGAGGCTGGCCAAGAACCTGGATCCTCCGGTCTCAGCCTCCCAAATGCTGGGATTACAAGTATGTGCCACCACGCCTGGCTCTTCAGAGACCTTTTAACCACAGTGTTTCTCTGGCATAGCCTTCAAGAGTCTCATGTCTAAGGAGGAGGCCATCAACATACTGGAGGAGGGTGTAGCCCAAGGTGTGGGAAGGAAAAGACTTGAGGTTACAGACCAGGGCCTCTCCAAAAATAGTGGGGAGTTCTTAAACTCTTGAGACAATTGAGTGCAAGTGTAATGGTTCTTAGTGTTAGCTTCTGGGTCTTCTCATTCAAAGGCAAACAGTTCTTGGCTCACAGGAGTCAGACAGGTACCATGTTGTTGAAGTCTCTTTAAATGGGCCTGGATTTCTTCTAGGGCCAGCCAGGGGATTGGGTACTGGTAGCCATTTTAAGTAGAATGTTCTTGGCCCTTACAGTGGGCCACTGGGCTGTAATCTGTGGGCTGATGGAAACATGTCATTTTTCCCTTCAGTCTCTATTCTTCTTCTTGGTCCATTTGCAGGAAGAAAATTAGCTGAGAGTTTGGCATCTTCATGGAGCACTATACTCCATGCTGCTTTCCATTGCATTCTCCAACCTGCTTCTCATTTTTCTCCCATATCACAGTTGATGAAAACCTTGTTTGTTACCTCAAGAAGTTGGGAATAATTTATTCTGAGAAATCTTTCAGCTTCTGTAATTTGCAGTGATGTCACTAGCACTCTGGCTAATGAAGGCAGTGTTAATCATTTGTTGGTTTTCCAGTGTTTCAGGGTTAAATGGAGTAAAGGTCCTATAAGCTTCACAGAACCACTCACAAAAGGCACTGAGGTTCTCCTCAGGCTTTTGAAGGACTTCCCCAATCTTGGCAACATTAGTGGCCTTGGTGCCCCCCTTTTTGAAGTCCCTGGAGGAGGCCTTCTCAATACTCCTCTAGTTTCACCATGTCTCTGGCCAAAGGGAGTCAGCTTGCTCTGTTTCCCTCCCATTCTTACCTAGAGAATATGTCCGGACACCTAGAAAAGATAACAGACAAACAGATAACAGATAAAATTTGCTTTGTTTATGCCCAGGTGTCCTTCGTGCGCAGGGTTTCAAGCCATCTCTTGCATAGGCAGAGTAATATACAGCCTCACTTCGATCAGACCAAGGACTTTTTAGGGTCCTTGCTGGATTGCCTCTTAGCTGTTATGGGATGGCCTTGGATTTATATCTATAACATCTCTTTGTAGCTATTGGTTTTTCTTATATTTAAAAAAATCCTTGTAAAAATCTTTTAATTTGGATAAATTATCTTTTTAGGTAAGGTAAAATACTTTGTTTTTAATAGTTTTTTTAAACAAAATACAGCTTAAATTCTTTAACTTTTTAAATATAGAATCATATTTTAGTTAGAATTTTAACTTAGTAATTCATTTTATTTAAAATTTTTTTTTATTTTTTTACAGTACTGGGGATTGAACTCAGGGGCATTCTACCTCTGAGTTATACCCCCAGCCCTATTTTTTATTCTTTATTTTGAAACAGGGTCTCACTAAGTTGCAGAGTGCCTCACTAGGTAGCTGAGGCTAGCTGCAAACCCAGATCCTCCGGTCTCAGCCTCCCAAATGCTGGGATTACAAGCGTGCGCCACCACGCCCAGGTTAGTAATTCATTTTAAATGTCAACTAAAGAGGACTAAGGTTAACATTTAAAAGAATGCAATCGTAAACACATTTGATAGACTTAGATATATTTTTTGTTGATGTTAAAAAGGCCAAGAATATTTTGTATTTAGGAATCCTCCTGTCTCAGCCTCCCATGTATGGGGATTACAAATGTGTGCCACCACGCCTGGCTATACTTATACACAATTAAAAAAAATTTTTAAGAGACATTTATAAAAACTTATGCCATTTATATTTACTCAATTCATCCATTTTAATAATTGTTTTAGATTACCCGAGAAAACCAAGATATCAGACAAAGCATATTTAGCATTTTAAGCCTTTTTTTTCCTGTAAAGGAAAAAAACCTAAACAAAAAAATGGTTATTATACTTTAAACATCTACCAAAAATAGACAGATACAATCATGATTGGCAAGCATCCTAGAAAAGAATCACGTTAATAATTTTAATAACATCTTTTACTCTTATTTTTATCAACAACTTTAACTTATTTTTTAAGAATTTAAGTCATATGAACGGAAAAGTATTTGGATCCATTTTTGTTGTTATTATTATTCTCTTTAGTTTATAAGTACCCATTTATTTGAAAGCTAATTTTGGGACCATGTATATAACAGACAGACAATACACTTATACATACAGACATATAAACATAGGCAGAAAATAAATATCTTGTAACTCTAATTTGTCAGGAATTTTATTTTTATAGATGGTTTACTAAACATAGTGCCAAATTTAAAGTTTTAAATATTAAAGCACAACCTATTACAGACATTTGTTTTGTGCCAGTGAGTAACCATAAAACAGAGGACACAAATACATAGAGCAGAGGATGCTGGGATAGGGTCCACCAGTCAAGGCTGACACTAAATCAAATGATTTAGATGGCCACTTGTCAAGCCTTGAGGAAGACTCCATACCAGACACCGCTAATGTGTATCCCCTTTCTCAAGGTACTAAACAGAGAAATAACCCTTGAGTAGCTGTTAGTAGGAGGAGAAATAAACCAAAAAAGTAGAGACCTAGAAAGCCTTTAGTTAGACAAAAGTAAATCAGAACAAAACCTATATGCGTGTAATCCCAAGGTGAATTTATAAAAATCCATGAGCTCAAGAATGAAAGGCTGTGGTTTCTGTAGTAAAAAGCTATGTTTTGTTGTAAATTTGTCTTTTTCTTGTTTGCCTGTGTGTGTGTGTGTGGGGGGAGTTTAAGATGTAGAACTTTAGAATCCTAGAATTAACTTTTAGAATGCAAGAGAACAACATTAGAAAATGGAATTATACAATTTTTAAATCCTTCACTATATATTTTTAAAAGCCAAATATTATTTTAACCAAGGGTCAGTAAAGGATAAGTGGGGGATTTTTAACAATTTAAAATCAAAAGGGACTTGTTTTCTTAAATCTGCTGTGGATTATTTAGATTAGGACCTAGAATAATAGGGTATGACAGACATTATCTGTTGAAAGATAGGATCTCTGTCACTTTAACCCTTATCCAGACCCTTCTTAAGAGCCACATATAATGGGATACAGAGAGTTGAATCATTTCTTTTTTCTTTTCTTTTTTTTTTTTTTTTTTTTTTTTTTTTTTT
>PVLC010024304.1:0-24808 GCA_004027655.1 Graphiurus murinus
AAAAAAAAAAAAAAAAAAAAAAAAAAAAAAAAAAAAAAAAAAAAAAAAAATACTCTCATCTTTCATCAAAGAATTCTGTGCCATGTCTCTATTTTCGTATATGAATCAGGTACCTTCTAGGTTCTCTGTTCCATTGTCCAGGTTTGTACATCTTGATGAGAGTTCTTGATACACGTGCTTTTCGGTGCTGGTGGGCTGCAGATTGCTTCCTTTGGGTCCAAGTTCTGTTGCTCACACACAAGTTGAAGAGTTTGTGTGAGATTCAGCTCGAACGCTTCTGGGCTTGGTGATTACTGGTGGGAAAATGTTCAAGTCTCGCTTCAACTGTTTGAAAATATTATGACTAAGCTACTCCATTTTTCTTTTTTTTCCCCTTTGACTCAGCTTTGGCAAATTGTAGTTTTTCATGCAGTTGCCCCTTTTCTCTCAAATGTTCAACTATTTTGGTATATTAAAAAAAAAAAAACCCTATTCACTTTAAACTTTCCTACAGATTAGCCTCTAATCTATTCCTATATTGCTTGTATGTGACTTTTTAAAAAGTATTTTCAAAAAGTTACCTGTTGTGTTGACTCTCTCACCTGTGCATTTTCTGTTTTATTAATCTCATTCCTGATTCTGTGAGTTGCTTTATTCTCTTTGACTTTGTTATCGGGGAGTGTAATTTCCTCCATTGTACACGCGGGTGACCAACTTCCCTTCTAAGCACTTAGGACCGTGGCTTTTCTTGGGAGTGCACAGTGAGCGCATCCCTCTGCGGTGGAGACTGTCTAAACATATTTGCATTTCTGTTCTTTAAGAAGAACCAGCATTAATTCTGGGGGTCGTGGCGGCCTCCGCTCCCAAATGCGATGGGCGGCCCTGCGGGGTCCCTCTGAGCCTCGGGTCCTGTCGCCGGGGCTGTGTGCAGACTGAGGGAAGAGCTCGTGGGCCGGTGGTGCCCGAGGTGAAGAGTCTGACAACTTGTTCTCCTGCTTTCAATGTAACAACCGAAATTTTGGGCCATGAATGTACTCCTCGCCACATCCCATAATTGTGCTGTGTGGCCGTACCGTGTAATGGTTTTTTAAATTACTTTTAAAAAGATGGTTAAAAATGTTATAGCATGTTTGATGTAAGGAATTCAAACAATATCCAAGTGCATAAGGTTTCATCTCTTGCTACCTTGTAACTGTTCCCAGGTACACGTATGAACCCCCCTAATCGATGGGTGAGTCTTAGCAGCAACCTTCTCCCAGTAGAGACAGATGAAACAGCCACACATGTTTGAAACAAAAAAGGCCATAATATAAATGTCATCTCAGAAATTATTATTTTTTTTCCTGAACATCATACCATGGACTTCTTTTTCTGTCAATACTTAAAACTTAGCCCATTTTTAATGATGTGCATTATTCCATGATACATATTTTAATAATGCAATTAATCCTTTTCATTGTCCTTCATTTTCTCTACACTTTAATTTTCAGAGCAAATTTAGACTTTTAGAGAGGTTGTGGAGGCGGTGCCGCGTTCCGTAGCCCCACACCCGGTCAGCGTCATCAGTGTCTTACCTCGCTGTGGTCCGTTGGTCACCGTCGGTACTAACTAGAGAAGGACCACAGCCTACCGGAATGCCTCCGGCTTCTCCTAATGTCCTTTCCTGTCCCAGCACCCAGCGCCAAGTCACTGTCTCCTTGGGCTCGTACTTGGGAGGCTGAGACAGGAGGATCACAAGTTCAAGGCCAGTCTCATCAACCTAGTAAGATCCTGTTCCAAAATAAAAATAAAAAATAGGGCGGGGGGTGTAGTTCAGAGGTAGAATGCTCCTGGGTTCAATCTCTAGTAACACACACACACACACACACACACTCCTTCTAAACCAGGCCTGGTGGCACATGCCTGTAATCTCAGTATTTAGGAGGCTGAGATAGGAGGCTTGCAGGTTTGAGGCCAACCTCAGCAACTTATTGAGACCTTGTTTCAATATAAAAAATAAAAATGAAATAGGGCTGGGGGAGTAGCTTGGAGGTAGAATCCTCAGAACCAACAAGAAAAAAAAAAAAAAAAAAAAAAAAAGAGAGAGAGAGAGAGAGAGAGAAGAATCACAATTTTGTCTCCTTCCCCCCCAAGAATGATATGGGGCAGATTTTTTGTAACTTCCAAGAATTTTCTGCTTGTTTTGAATTTGTCTCATTACTACATTCGGATTTAATTTTGCTGGGCTCAGCAAATGTTCCTTGTGGGCTTCTCGCTCAGGATTCATTGCCCTGCTTTGTCGCTTGGTACAAATTCCTTCTTGCTTACTGTTCTTCGGGTACTGGAAAACAGATTCAAGTTACCAGGGCCTGTATTTTGATAAATACATAATATATCAAAAAATGTATCTCGGAGTTCACATACTCTATGCCCCACTTTACTTTTTTTCTGCATAAATGGTCACCGTGTAAGAGGGGTGGTAAACTCCCTACCCCACATCGAGTTTTTACCATTTCCCTGTATGTTCCAATGTCTCTTGCTTTGTGAATTGTTACAGATTTCTGTGCAGCAAGTTTGGAGCAGCTGCAGATTTACTGGAATTTTACACATCCCCCAGTAGAAAAGCCTCATTTTTCTCATTTTTCCCTGTTTAGGGGAAGCTGTGCTTTGCACTCTGATGCGCTTGGTTTCTTCTCTGTGGTTTTTGTTGGGACACCCTCCCCCCCACCCCATTCCTCTGGATTCTCCTCCAGGCCATTGCAGTGCCCGGGAACCTCCTCCTCCAGGCCTTGCCCGTCTGCATTAGCTTAGAAGCAGTAGTGTCTCGTTCTGAAACCTTCCTCCTAGGTCCTCTCCGTGGGCCTGGTCCTTCTAGTGTCTTTGGGAATCTTCACCGAGGTGTAAGATGTTTCCACCGACTATTACGTCCAGGGTTTTGGAAGACCACAGCCTGCCTTTGACCTTCGCGTGGTTACCCTTAGTTTTTTTTTTTTTAATTTATTTTTGTATACTTTGATTGGTGCATTGTAATTACATAGTATACTGAGATAGAGCAATAGGAACATACATGCACACACTCTTGGGGCATTTCCTTCCGAGGCCCAGCTCTCCCTCCTCTTCCCTGTACACGTCTTCAAGGTTGGAATTGGGCACTTCGTGTTCTAAGGAGCATTATTTCAACTGCTGCATTCTTTCCGCCTCTGACCCTCCTCGCCCCTCCCCGCCCCTCCATCACTCCATGGGAGACTGCTTCTCCATCCGAGGTGACCCTCCTTTCCCGATTTCTGTCTAGCTTCCACACGTGGGAGAAAACAGACCACTATTTGTATTTTGAGATTGGCTAGGAGGTTGTCTGAGTAAGCGCCGGGGGGAGCGCCATCTTTGGGGCGCTGTCTCACCTCCTCCTGGGGGGAGGGGTGGATGGAGAGGCCCAGCAGCCTGGGCCCAGGTGACCTCCCGCCCAGTGAGGGTGACGGCTACTGGCGGGGATTTTGGGAGTCCATCAGCGCTGTGCCTGAGCGGGAGGTGGGGCTCCTCCTGGGACGGGGTTTTGCTTGTGAGCGGGATCCAGAGACCCCTGCAGCATCCCCAGAAGGCGTGGCCAGCTCCAGACTCTAAACCCGCCCTGGGCCACTTTATTTTGTGACTTAGGGATTTTTGGAATGAAAAACCTTTCGTGTGCTGCCCATCCCAGCCCTCCCTGGCCCCTGCTGGGGACGGGTGAGTGGGCATTTCCCTTCCTTCCCCTGCTTTCCTCCTCTGCCCACGGTCTCTGATAGAAAAGGCCCATGATGGCTGTCACCTGGCGGTGCCAGTGCCAGCTCCCACGGGGGGTGAGGGGGGCTCCCGCATCCGCGCTCTACGAGGAGGCGTCTGCCATCTGCTGGCCCATCTCCTCGTAGACCTTTGGGGCGCTGGGGGTCCCACCTGTCGTCAGCACGCCGTGCCATTAACGCTGACCTAGCACGGTTCTGTCTTTCCGAAGCATCAGCGTTTACTGAGCAGTGACAAGCTGGCGAGCTGGCACTGCACGGCATTCTCGAGCTGCTCGACCAAGTACTTGTGGTTCACTTGGTGCCGTGACCGAGGCAGCCACAGTTCTTTACCCGGCCTTCCTTCATCCCTGTGATCGGTCACACTTCACACGAGGAGGCTGTGCCGAGAGGAGAGCCAGGGCAGAGGGCAGATGCCGAGGCAGAGTTGCCGTGGTGGCCACGTAAGAATGAAACGAGCCAGTCCTGCAGAGCCAGCAAGGCGAGGGTCGGCAAGGTGAGGGTCATCGAGGCGAGGGTCGGCGAGGCGAGGGTCGGCGAGGCGAGGGTCATCGAGGCGAGGGTCATCGAGGCGAGGGTCGGCGAGGCGAGGGTCGGCGAGGCGAGGGTCGGCGAGGCGAGGGTCGGCGAGGCGAGGGTCGGCAAGGTGAGGGTCGCAGGCCCCGGAGGGCAGTTTCAGAGTGTCAGTTAGAAGTGCCAGCTTGGAGCCATCCCTTGTTGTACTCGTGGGCAGGGCAAGCCACACGAACTGAAGCCCGGGACAGAGAACTGGAGGTTTGTCACTGGGTGAGACTTGTGACTAGGGAGTGGGCGACAGGGTTGGGGTGCCCTGTGACCAGTCTTGGGGTGCTCCTCCTTTTATGGGTCTCAGGCCAGGAGGCTGCCTTTGTTGGGTGGTCTGATGTGTTTGATAAACTCATGGTCCCTGTTTTTCTGATGTGGGGTTGACGTGGCCATGCCTCCGGGTGCTACTGATTTAATTCAGTAAATTCACAGGTGGTCATTCTTATTAGCAGAATTAATTAAAGCTTGTGCCTTAGGGTGTGGATGGTGGTGTTTACTTGTAAACACAGGCTGTAGAGTCATCCCACCTGGTACTTACACTCAAAAAGGAGTGAACTACTGCTTTACAAGGTGTGATAACTCAGGGTGAGGCACAGACTGGTGTCCACACACCCACTGCTGCCTCCTCCAACTGCCTCCATTTCTCAGGGATAATCTCTGGCTTTTATCATCAGCTAATATCTTGTCAGAGTCATTGGACCCAGAGCCATGTCTCTGCATGAACAGAGATGAATCTCTGGTTCCCTTCTCTCTCTCCTCCCTCCCTCTCTCCTTTCTTCCTTCCTTCTGTCCTTCCCTTTCTTCCCCTTCCTTCCTTCCTTCCTTCCTTCCTTCCTTCCTTCCTTCCTTCTCTTTCTTTCTCTTCACTGAGGATCAAACCCAGGGGCATTCTACCTCTTAGCTATACCCCCAAGTCCTTTTTAATTTTTATTTTGAAACAGGATTTCATTAAATTGCTGAGGCCTTGCTAAGTTGCTGAGACTGGCTTCGAACCTGCAATCCTCCTGTCTCGGCCCCCTAAGTACTGGGATTGCAGGTGTATGCCATCATGACCGGCTTCCATTCCATTTTTAATAGATTCTGGCAGGTGTCAGGTTTAAGGTTTTGCATCAGAAGAAAACTCCTGCACTTCACCATCCACGCAGGGGTCCTGGGGCTCCTGGGGATCTGAGTTGCCTTCACTTGATGGGGGAGCATAGATGGGAAGCTCTCCCAGCCCAGGGCTCCTCGCCCACAAGGCTGTGCCAGCCGGGAAGGGCGGAGCTCGGGGTGCCTGGGGTGCGGCCCCTTGCCCCATGTGGACACTCTGGGGTTGGCCTCTGCCTCGCTCTGTGATGGGGGCACAGTGCCTGGATGATGCCCCCATTCTCAAAGTGCAGCCAGCCTCGGCCTCCCTCCCTCCCTGAGGACCGTCTCCCCCAAAGTGAAGGGTGCGGCGGGGTTATAGCTAGGAAAGCGGGCCGACTTCCTGCAAATGTCCACTGTTCTCCAGGGTACAGCTTTATTACGGGAATGGGTGCACTCTTCGAAGAGCAATTTAAAAAGTCTATTTAATAACTGACCATGTTATTCCCAATGAGAAACAGGAGCACAACATGAGTAGGCAACAAAATAAAAGCCATACAGATGGCTAATGAGGTGTAGCAAGATACGCAACCTTACCTGTAATTAAGAGCTGAGATGAAGAGCCAGCACCCCACCAAGCCCGTGTGGTTGGCCAAGGGAAGCGTCCTGCGGGCCGGAGGGGCTCTCTGGAGGGGCTCGCCTTCCTATCGTGCCCTCCCAGCCCGGCCCCAGCTCACGGGGAAGTCACGTGATGAGTACCTCGGGGGCCAGCCTGGCTGGGCCATGTGCCCGGAGACTGGACGTTTCTGCCAGGTTGTTCTTTGGCTGAGATGGACATGCACATCGGAGGACTTTGCATAAAGCAGGTGGCCTGCCATGGTGTGGGCAGGTCTTGGTGAAATCTTGAGGCTCATCTTCCTCTGCCTGCCCTGTTCCGGAACAGTGCTCCCCCCGCATGCACACCCCCTCACTCACACCTGCACTCATCTGATCTTACCACCCACACCACATCCACACGTACACACAAGCACACAGCCCACACGTGCACACGCACAGCTGCACAGGCTGGCCTGGAGACCGCCCCCATTTACTCCAGCCCCCCTGGCACCCGGCTGGCCCCGTCCTTGTCTCATCTCCCCCCCAACGTGCACTGTCCCCTCAGAGCAGAGGGCTGTCCTGTCCCCCGGCCATCCCACAGCCCCCATCCGCTCAGCAGACCCCAGGCTCCCAGCAGGGGCTCCACTGGGTGAGCGGCTGTTGAAAGAAAGGCTCACTGACGAGTCTTCCCCCAGGTCAGGGCTCCCCTCTTTCCAGAACAGCCCATGCCAATGTCATTTATGCCTGTGTACCCAGCTCTGGTCATGAGAGAGCCCCGCCTTGCAGAGCAGGAAGTCCTGAAGGAGGGCGCAGCAGATGACTGGTCACCCAGCACTCTGGGGTGCCATCCAGGACCTTGGACAGCTCCACCTCCCGCCTTCAGTGCACTGGCCGCGGTGGGTGTGCCAGGCCCCCTCCTGGGCTCACAAACATCCACGGGCAGAGGTATCAGCCAGGCCTCGCTTCTTCTCTAGTGCCCAGAGCTGCCGGGACCCTCCCTCTCCTCTCAACGCGCATCACCTGCCGGCGTGCCGGGCTGCGTGGTGCCCCGCCAGAGGCCATTCTCAGGGGCGACTGGGTAGTAGGGCGTGGTCACGTGGGCGGGGTGCTCCTGCACACAGTGGGGGCTCTGTGAGCAAGGGAGGGTGTGTGTGTGTGGCAGCAGCGTGTGTTGTGTCTGTGCGAGTGCATGTGTATGTGCATGAGCGTGTGGGTGCTGTGTGTGTGTGTGTGTGCAAGTGTGTATGCTTGTGTGTGTGTGTGCATGTGTGTGGTGCCAGTCAGCAGTGTCTGCCGCAGAGGCCACGAGCCCTGACGGACACACAGGGAGCCGGGCTGGGTCCTTCCTGAGCCGCCTGCCTTTTCTTCTCATGGAAGGAGCCCCCCATTTTGGGATGCTGAAAGACATAAAAATCTGTCCTCCAGGACAAAGGAACAGTGCTTCCCCAACCAGTAAGCTTGAGATGTGTTCCAGAATCCCGTCTTTTCGTGATGTCCAGTTCTGTCCTCTCTTCCTGTCCAGGTTGATCTGTAATACTGTCACTGTGATGCACCACATAGGACGCTATATTTAAGATCCCCAGTTCCTTTCTTCTTCTTTTTTTTTGTGGTACTAGGGATTGAACACAGAGACATTCCACCTCCAAGCTACATCCCCAGCCAAATATATATATATATATTCTTTTTTTTTGTGGTACTGGGGATTGAACTCAGGGGCATTCTACTCCGAGCTATACCCCCAGCCCTATTTTTTATTCTTTATTTTGAAACAGGGTCTCACTAAGTTGCGGAGTGCCTCACTAGGTAGCTGAGGCTGGCCATGAACCCGGATCCTCCAGTCTCAGCCTCTCAAATGCTGGGATTACAAGCATGCGCCACCACGCCTGGCTATCTATTATTCTTTATTTTGAAACAGGGCCTCACTAAGTAGCTGAGGCTGGTCGTGAACCTGTGGTCCTCCTGTCTCAGCCTCCCAAGTACTGGGATTACAAGCGTGCGCCACCACACCTGGCTCCCTGTTCCCTTCTGTGTGGAGCCATAAATGCCGAGCTCTGTGTCGGCTCCATCTTCATGGGGGGACTGGGGCCCTGCGTGTGATTGTGTGCCACTGATCCAGACTGGACCTGGATGTGGGACGGCCTGGGCTGCTTGGCTGGAGCCGTAACCTGGGGAGGGGGTGGCAGAGTCCTGCAGCCCACAATTCCGTACTCGCCTGCAGAACCAGAAGAACTGATTTATTTGAATCCAGTCATGTAATAAAGTATTTAAATGACTGTAGTATTCTCCATATTTTATTTTTTCCTCTTGGAGCCCATGACAAATAACTCTGATTTCATGAAATATATATTTTAAATGTCTTTACCCACCAAAAGAGCAATTCCCCAGCATGTTAATTAGACGGGAGAGATGAAATTTGATGCACAAGAGCATATTTATAATGTGCCTTATTAATCACCGACGGTTTCCAAGAAAATAATTATGTTGGACAAATGATAATATTTTGCTCTCATAACTGTGTCTCTACATTTATTCAAAACTCTCGCTGCTTCCCATTTGGCATTCGATTAATTACTCTTCTTGGGAGACGGGTCGTTCTCAGGTTCTTTGGTAGACCTGGTTTGCTGGTTCACCTTGGCGAGCAGAAGGTACCTGGAGCCTGCGGTGAGGACTGGAAGCCAGGGTGACGGTCCTGGAGAAGGGCTGGACGGAGGTCCCCCTCTGAGCTCTGTTCAGCTCTTCCTCAGGCCGCAACACTGTCTTTCTCCCTGGGCCCACCCCAACCTGGACCCCTCTCCTGGGAGCCCCTGACACAGGCCGAGTACCCCAGGGGTACCCATACTTGGGAAACCCCTCCATCACCCAGTGGGGCCGGCTGCCCCTTATCCTCCATGGGCCGACGGCAGGAGATGGAGGCCAGGTGAGGCTCAGACCAAAGTGGCTTCTGGAAGCCAGGCGTGGTGGTGCACGCTTGTAATCCCAGCATTTGGGAGGCTGAGACCGGAGGATCCGGGTTTGAGGCCAGCCTCAGCTATTTAGTGAGGCACTCCGCAACTTAATGAGACCCTGTTTCAAAATAGAGAATAAAAAATAGAGCTGGAGGTGTAGCTCGGAAGTAGAATGCCCCTGGGCTCAATCCCCAGTACTGCAAAAAATACAAAAACAAAAACAAAAAACAAAAAACAAAAACAACAACAACAAAAGCAAAGGGCCTTGGCTTCTCCAGCTGGGGCCGTGGGTTTCTGGGGTCCAGGTGGGCAAGGCAGAGCTGGCAGGTGGGGGAGACAATGACCCGAGGGGGAGGCGCCCCTGCTCAGGGCAGTGAGCTGCTGAGGGGCAGTGGGGGTCTCCTGCTCCTGCCACTGGTGTCTGCGCTTTGGGGACAGTCCTTGTCCCTGGACCCCTTGGAGCTTTACCCTGGGCGCGAGGGCACACACAGAGTCTGCACTGCTCCCCAGCCTACTGAGGGGTTCCGGCTGTCTGTTCCTGGGTCTGCAGAGGGGTGGCCCTGAGCTCTGGGAGCTGTGTGCTGGGACCGCTGCTCCATCCCCAGCTTGGTCTGGGCTTCCCTCCTGCCCGGGAACGGATGGAGATGTACTCAACTCCAGTTCACCGCCGGCCGCTGGGGGGCATGAGGGCCATGAGGGCCCAGGCAGACTCCCTGGGAGACCCCGGCTGGGAGGAGGGGGCCGTGGAGGCCTTGGGCTATCAACTGAGATGCTTCTATGCACGGGGCAGGGGAGGGGGCCAGGCCTGGCAAGGTCACAAAGATCTCACTGCTCCTGCAGTAAGTATGCACTGCCTGTTTACATAGGCAGTAAAGAAGACTATGCAGAACAACCCCAACCCCAGGACACAGTGCTTCCTGCTAACATGGCGACATCACATGTAACCTTGTCTCCCAGGATGGTGTGCTGAGCACTAGTGATCGGGAAGCCATACAGGGCTCGCCGCGCACCTCCACACCCAGGGCCACACCTCTGGCCTCTGCTTGGGAGGCTGATGGCCTCCTTGCTCTGGCCCGGGGCTGGTGGTCAGCGTCCCTCCTGCCTGGCTGGGACGGAGCCAACCATGGCTGACAGGTGCCGTGGAGACAGGGCCAGCGTCACCAAGGAGACCCGGGGACGCCCAGGCCACTCGTCTGTTCTTCAAAGTCTCCTGCGGGCGTCCATGAGGGCTGGCCGGCTGCGGGGCTGGGGCGGGATCCATCTCCCAGGCCTCCATGCTGGAGCGGATGGCCTCAGCCCCGTGTTCAGATGAGGGAACGTAGGAGCCCTCGGTCACGCAGTCAGGATTTCCCAGCCCCTTAGCTGCCCGTCCTGGGGGTGGGGGGAGCTCAAGTGTGGGAAGAAGGGGCTGGAGAAAGCCGACCCCCCACCCGCATACACACATGCACACAGACGTCGCAAAGCCCAGGGAGACCAGAATGCGGCACCCCAAGCAGGCTGGCCCGGCGCCCTGAGCTCTTGGGAAGCTGAGTGCTAGGTAGGCCCCCTGGCCTGGCCTCCCTCCCCCCTGCAGCGGGCCACGAAGCTCCCTGACACCGCTGTCCACATCCGCCATCGAAGTCTGCGAGCTGACCCCTCTGCCGCTGCCCTCTGGCCCCGCACTGGCCCTCCCGCGGGAGCTGGAGCGCTAGGCGGCTGCGTGCATGGTCCTGCCTTCCAGTGAGCTTTCCCTTGCTTGGTTTCCTCTTGTCCCTCTGTCCTTCACTCCAGCGTCTGTCCTCCCAGCAAGGAGGGTGGAAGAGGAATCGGGTCTCCCGACAGGCTTCACCTGTGCCTCGGGGAGAAGCAGCCAGAGCGCTGTCCCTTCCCGGTGGCTTTTGTGGCCCTGAGCTCTGGGCGGGCAGCTGGGTCCCTGCCAGGCTGCCTTGTCTGCCTGCTCCTGCCTGGCCAGCTGCCCCTGAGGCCCGAGGTGCGGGGTGGGGCGTGTCGCACAGCTGTGCAGAGCCGCCCACACGCCGGTGGAGATCCACAGAGCGGTCACTCCTCAGCGGTCAGCGTGGCGAACTCCTGCCCCAGCCATAGCTTGCCTTTGACTTCCCTAATGATGTATGTTTTAGATACGAATTAAAATCAGTGTCACTGAGTTCGCATCTTTCTTCACAGACTGTCTTTAAGAAGCACTCCCCTAACACAGAATCACAAGCATGTGTTTTAACATTGTATTATAAATCTTACAGCGTTCAGGCCATCTGGAATCTGCCTTTGTGCTGGGCGTGAGGTAGGACTGGGGTCTTGTTTTGCTCTCTGTGCACGAGGGGGAGGGTACCGCTCACCAACCACTTCTGACTGCTCGAGGCCAGTTGGAGGCCAGGAGGCAGATCTGCCCAAGCAGCGGGGGCTGCGTGAGCCCTGGAGAGGGAGGGAAGTCCTCCAACCTGCCCGCCGAGGGTCAGTGGAGGCTCGGGGCCCTGCTGGAGCTGGCTGTGAAGGAAGGATTCCTTGGGCTGAGAAATCTGGGAGGTGGGGAGCGTGCTCCAAGGAGAGGTCATGGCGGTGCCAATGTGTGGGATTATGGAATCGCAGGGCACCTTAGAAAGCTTGTTGTGTGGGTCAGCCCAGCTGAGGACAAGAAGTTACATTATAAACGGCAACACTAAGCCCTTGGGGGGCTATTGCTACTGTTGCCAGTGGTGTTAACAATTAGACACTGTTCCACCCATGAGCGGCCACACAGGCCAGACTGGAGAGGGAGGAACGAGCCTTAGGGAATGGCTGGGGTCCGAGCCCATGACCTCCCACTCCCCGCCCACTCCCTACCCACTCCCCAGCCCTGTGTGGCTCCTCCTATAGCAGGTGGGCCCAGGGGACCCCAGTCTTACAGTCCCCCCTCTCCACTAGCTGGGAGAAAAATGGCTTAAATTAGATGCAGCAGAAATATAAATCCAACTTCAGCTCCCGAAGATCTTGCCAGGTGTTTGTGATGTACGAGGGCTGCCGGGAGGGAAGGAGGTAGACGGACGGACGTACGAGCCTTGTGCGGCTCTCACGAGATGAGGGGCCTCAGCGTGCTTTCCTCCCCACCATGGATGAGAGAGGGACCGGAGTGGCGCAAGCACACCTCAAGAAGGAGAAGCCCTGAAGCCAGGAATGGCCTGGGAGAGGGAAACGAAGGGAGCCGCAGAGCAGAACTACTATTATCAGTGCGCTGTTTTAACTCATTTCCAGCATACTCGCATTGGGCCAGACATTTAGTATGCACCGACTGTGTATATCGGGACCCCAGGCTGAACCCTCGACCGTGAGGCCCCAATAAAGACGACGACTGAACGTTGCTGGCTCAAACTTCTCTTTATTATACCTCTCTCTCTCTGGGATCGAGGACGCTACCCAAGCAGTAATAGTAACATTAATCATTCTCTTAACCCTGACAGCAACCGTCTCTCCAACCGCCCCGCTCTCGTCCTCGCAATAGTACCTTTCCAACAGACCCCCAACAACCCCTTTCTCCAGCAACCACCAGCCTCCCAGCAACCACACCACCCAGTAACCACCACCCAGCAACCCTGAGCCACGAGGCGTCTCATCCAGCTCTTACCTGGGCCGGCCACGAGCCGGGCGTGCTGGCGCATGCGCTCTGGCGTGGTGCAGCCCTAGAATGATACCACCTGCAGCCACTTCTGGCACTCTGCCAGGCGCCATCTAGAGGCGGGGTGTTTCCGCCCGGGCTAAGACCCCAACATGTGTGCACACACAGATTCAGAGGGAGACATCCCCCCTTCCCGGGAGGGTAAGACCACAGTCTCATTGAATTTGCACAGTTCTACGTGGATGGCACTCTTATCACCCTTGTCAGGAGAGCACCTGGCTGGCTGGCACCCCAGGGAGTCAGGGTCAGCGCTGGGGTTTGGGTTCAGTCTCTCTGACCGAAGAGCCCCAACGACTGTGCCCCCGGCTTCTCTCTCAGCTCGGAGAGGGCAAGAGAGGGAAGCCGTTCCTGCGAGTGTGGAGGGTAGTCGATTAACATCGTTACATTCTAGGAGGCTTCAGAGAGAAGCTCCTCGGTGTATACTTGTGTGTTTACTAAATTGTGCCCAAAGAAAGCTACGTATATAATTTCAAATTTGTAGGTATTTACTGACATTTTCTCATTTTGTGGATATAATAAATGCTTTTAAACGTCCCAAGGATATTAGAGAGCGAAGCTCTTAAGTGTTGCCTGGAGGGGAGAGGCTGGGAGCTGCCAAGAGCCCGGCCTGCTGCACGGCCCTGCCGAGAGGCCCCCTCTCCCCGGGCTGAGTGAGGGTGGGGCGTGTGTGTGTGTGTGTGTGTGTGTGTGTGTGTAGATGGTGTGTGTACTACGTGTGTATGTCTATATGCAGTGTGTGTGTATGTGTGTATGGTGTGTCTGTGTATGCTGTGTGTGTATGTGTGTATGGTATATGTATGTGTGTATATGTGGATGGTGTGTGTATATATGGTATGTGGATGTGTGTGTATGGTGTATGTGGATGTGGGTGTGTGTATGGTGTGTTTACATGGTGTGTGTACATGTGTGTGTATGTGTGTATGATGTGTGTATGGTGTGTGTGTATGTATGTGTGTATGGTGTGTGTGTAGATGTGGATGTGTATATGGTGTGTGTATATGGTATACGTATGTATGTGTATGGTGTGTGTATGTGTGTGTGTGTGTATGTGTGTGTATGGTGTGTGTATATGGTATACGTATGTATGTGTATGGTGTGTGTATGTGTGTGTGTGTATGTGTGTGTATGGTGTGTGGGGGGGATGGTGTATGTATATGGCATATGTATGTATGTGGATGTGTGTGTGTGTATGTGTGTATGTGTGTGTATGGTGTGTTTACATGGGGTGTGTGCATATGGTGTATATGTGTGTGTGTGTGTGTGTGTGTGTGTGTGGTGTATATGGTGTGTGTGTATATCCCCATTTTGTTTGCAGGGCAGGTCCTACCTGAGCGCTAGACCACACCAGGAGGACCTGCTCTGTGGCGCAGGGCGGCCACACGTGTGGAGGACCGGGGAGGGAGTGGGGTACTTAACTCTGTCTGGGTGAAGGTCAGCGTGTACTGATACAGACAACGTGCGCACATCACAGCAACTTACTCTTGTACGGAAGAGCACGAGGCCGACTGCTCTTGCAGTCAGGCAGAGATCTCTCCAGATCATCCCTGGGAAACACAGAGCCGCCACACGGCGTCCCCTCTGCGTTGCCACCGTGGTGAGCACGACTGAGCAACCAGGCGGTCTTGGCAAAGGGCAGGACTCGTTTTTAGGCGGGGGATTTCACTTGCAAGTTGTGTAGGTTCTCAATCTGCTTTCTGCGTGGAGAAGGAGACTCGAAAGATCTTGCCCGGCTGCGCCTCCAGAGCGCTCAGGCCTCCAAAAGGACAATGGTGGCTTTTAAAACAAGCTCCGTCGGCTGCAGGATGATGCTTCTGTTTGCTCTTTTCTGTCGCCATGGATACTGCTGAAAGGCTCCAGCGATCCCTGGGCTACGTGTCCATCTCGATCCGTGCAAGAGCTGCTAGCTTCGGCCTGGGACTCGGCTTCCCCAGGGAGCAGCACCTTCCTGCTTTTCTGCCCATGGGTTGTGTGCAGTGGGGGTGGCGCCCAGGCCCGAAAGGTTGGGACAGCGCCTGGGTAACACCTATTCTACCCAGAACAAGGCCCCTGGGCAGCTCTGTGCCTTCCCACCACCATACCTCACCCTGCACTCCACATGCATTGTGTGTGGGTGTGTGTGGGGGGTGGAGCAATGGACAAGCTAGAAGAGACTGACAGCTGGAGGTCTCAGCACCTGCGCTGTTGCTGTTCAGGGCGGGTGCTCCTAGGAGACCCCATGGGCTTCCCTTCTTGGGGTTCTATTTTGCTCTACCCCAGCTCCAAGGAGGGCACCTTGAGCTGCACCATCGCTCAGTGCAAACGTGGTCCTGGAGTGAGGAAGAGAGGGCAGAGCCAGCCTCCACCCAGCCCTCAGCACCGACCCTCAAGCCAATCAAAAAATTGAAAAGACATTACTATTTACAATAGCATGGACAAATGGACAAGAAAGACTTACATGCAAATCTAGCAAAAAAAAAAAAAAAATGCAGGACCTGTGAGACAAAAACAATAAAACACTGATGAAAAATAAACAAGAGAATGTAAAAGCATGAAGAGGCACACTGGGTTGAAGAGCCAGAAGACACAGACCCGCTAAGATGTCAGTCTCCTGGGGTCTGTCTGTAGATTCCACACAACCCCATAGAGACCCCAGTGGTTGTAGGAATAAATGTTGTGTGCATTCTTTTTTTTTTTTTTGGTACTGGGGATTGAACTCGGGCATTCTACCTCGGAGCTGTACCCCGAGCCCTTTTTATTTTTTCATTTTGAAAAAAGGTCTCATTAGGTTGCTGAGAGTCTTGCTAAGTTGCCCAGGCTGGCCTGGAACCTGTGATCCTCCTGTCTCAGTCTCCCAAGTACTGGGTTTACAGGTGTGTGTCACTGTGCCCAGCTTCAATATGTGGGTTCTAAAGTGTGCATGCAAAGCTATGGAGCCCAGAATAAACACAACTGACATTAAATGTCCACTCGCAGGATAATGGACCTGGTCCGTACCTGTCCTATACACACAAATCAACTTGCACGGCTCCTGCCTGTTGTCTTCCCTTGAATTTGGTCTCGGGTCCCTCTGGAGAGTGGCCTGGCCTCTAGTCCTGTGGGGGACGGGGGCTGCAGGGAGGGGTGGCGGGTGCTCAGCCTGCCTTTCACAGGATGCTTCTTCCTGGCACAAGCTACTGCCCAGCTCCCGACGCCCGGCCACCCGCCCCCTCATGGGAAGTCTGCCCGCCCTGGCTCTCCCCGGCCCCTGCGGCTCTCCTCTGACCTGTGTCTGGCTCATTTCTACAGCAGGGCCTCTCAGGACAGCGTGCCCCGAGGAGCACCAGGTCACGTGTGAGCTCAGTACCGCTGTGATATAGGAGGCAGCTCGGAGGTCATGGCGGGGCAGCAGTCAGCTGTCCTCAGGGCCGAGCGCAGGGGGCCGCTGGCCTTGCAGGGCCAGGAGGGGGACCAGGTTCCAAGGTGGCGGCCCTCATTCACGTCCGGAAGCCGTGTGGGGAGCAGCTCAGGGCTCCTGCCTGACCTTGCTGGTGGAGAGACGCGGTGCTCATGGCGGCAGGCCGGGAAGGGCGAGGGTCTTCCCTGGGGGGGCAGACGAGACCCACGGGAATGTCTGTAGCGCCCCCTCCGGGCGTGCTCACTCCCCCTGGACCGGTGCTTATGGGGTCCGGGCATCACTGAACAGCTTCCCGAGGGGACTCAGCGCAAGCTCTAGCTCACGGGGTCGTGGCGCTGAGAGACGGTCATGGCGGCACTCCCGTACCTTCCATGCTGGCTGTTAGGATCAGTGGGGACGGCCAAGCAGAGCGCCAGCTGTCCCATCAGGAGCTGGACACAGGACTAGAACCACAGTCTCCAAGACATTCCCCTAAAAAAATACAAAGAAAAAGACAAACAGTTCCAAAGAAAGATGGGCACAAAAAAAAAAAAAAAAAAAAAAAAAAAAAAAAAAAAAAAAAAAAAAAAAAAAAAAAAAAAAAAAAAAAAAAAAAAAAAAAAAAAAAAAGATGTGCAGAAGATCCTGACAGACAGGAAGCGAGGATGAGACCCTGCGCTGACAGACACAGCTAGACTCCTTCCCCCCAGGAGGTGCTGCTGGTGATCAGAAGCACCCCGCCCCCGGCTTGGTGGAAGAGCGCTGAGCACCCCGCCCCGCACTCGGGTGTACAGACCATGGTGCTGGGAGACGGGTTCTGGTGAAATGAAAATGAGCGGTTCCAACCCTCGGTCCAGGATGCACGCCCTCAGGAACTCCACACACACCCCCCCCCCGGGGGAGGCGCACGGCACGTTCCTGCCAGCCTGGACTCACAACGGAGACAGCTCAGTGTCCAGGGGCCAGGAGACGAGCTGCAGCCCGGTCACACGGCAGAATCACAGGAGTGATGAACACCAAAGATTCGGAGTCCGTCATCTTCCTGCGGGAGCCTCTGGGGACACCTGCCGGAGTCCCCAAGGCCTCACAGCCGGTCTGTCTGTCCCCAGCGTCCAGTCGGGTCCTTTTTAGCGTACTTTTCTTTTTTTTGCTGAACGGGTTCTGTGACAGTCCTTGTGTCCTTGGCAGTGCACGGTCACTGTGGTCTGGGTCCTGGTCGTCCATCTGTGGCCCGTGGTGAGCCTGCGCCCTGGGCTCTGCGTTCAGGCGGTGCTGCCGGGGTTGGGGGTCAAGGAGTGTGGGGGGGGCTGGGAGTTTTCCTCCCACTGGTCATCCTGCACAGGGCCAGATGCAGGGCCAGCCCGTCCCTGTGACCCGCAGAGCCAGGGCCGTTCCAGACCCTCCATGGCGGTGGGGCTGCGTAGGGAGACCGCCCGCCCACAGCGTCCCCCATTCACGTCCCTGTCACCTTGCCCGGTTCTGCGGTTCCCATGGAAGCGGCTTCCAACATGGAGGCCCCGGCGCTAATTATAGCACAGATTGCGTGGGGAATTCGCGGCCTGCACCGTGGCAGCCCAGATTAAGCAATTAACCTCGATGTCACCGTCATTATTAAGATACGTTAGCAAAATGAGCTAATTTCCCCACAGGATGTTGAACCGAAATCAACTTCCACTCTCTTTAAGATGCCAAAATAGGAAATGTTAATGGAAAATTACGTTTGGATGTTTAATAAATCTCCGGGGCCCATGGTTCCTTGTCAGTCTGGGCTGCCGGCTCGTTTCGGAGGTGCACGCCAGCTAGAAGGGAGGAGCTGGCGGCTCAGGTGAGCGTCCCTGGGGCCCAGGAAGAGGGCTCTTCAAGGGCCCCCTGCCCGGTTTCCTGGCCCCAGAGCCTGGGAAGAAGGGTCTAACCTGGCGCTGTAGCTCCCAGGAGCCCGGGTGGCTGCGGTTCTGCAGAAAACGCAGCATCAGGCCATGCAGGGTCGCTGTGGGCCCCCCATCGGGCTCCCGGGCTCCCGGGCTGTACCTGCTCTTTCCCTGGCTTCGCCAAGACTGTAGGACCGGGGAGCTGCCGGCCTGACCCCTCCTCGGGGCTCTCCTGGCCTTGGGGCACAGGAGGCAGAGGAGCTCTGGCTTCCGTGGAGCCCCAGGTCCCCCGGGAGGGTCCCTGCACCAATTCTAGCAACGGCAGCGAGTGGGTCCTTTCACCTGCACAGAGCACTGTGCCCTTGTCCTGCCCCCTTTGCTTCACATTGGAAAAGGACAGGGGTCAGGACAGGCCGCAGGCTTCCTCTCCTTCTGAAGCCAGGGGTGTCTCTCTAGAATCACCCTCAAACTGTCCCAGTGCGCACTCCTCCGCCCCAGGCCCTGCCGGCCACCTCCCAGGTCCCTCTGCTTTGGTCCATCTGGCTCCTGCTGACCCAGGGGCAGTGTGGCTCTCTCTCTGGCCTTTAGAACTGCACATGAGGCAGCTGCGTTAAGTCGTGACCTTTGAGGCTGACTCACCAGAGGGAAGTCTCAAACGTGACGTCCAGACCAGAGCCGGGGGTTCAGCTGCTTTCCAAGTTATTGCTAAAGAGAGTACGGCACCTTCCTCTTCCCCCTCCTCCTCTGCTCCTCCTCTTCTCCCTCCTCCTCTTCTCCCTCCTCCCGCTCCTCCACCTCCCCCCTCCTTCCTTCAGTGGTAGTTCAGCCATCACCAGGTGGGGCAGAGCAGAGCAGGCACAAGGCTGGTGACTGAGAACTCATCACAGAGCCCAGGACAGACCCCCAGGATGCACAGGCACGGGGAGCAAAGGGACTCCTCCCCCTGGGAACTCACCACAGAGGAACACAAAAGACAAACAATGCGGCCCGTGTACCATCAGCCTTATCAACTGTAACATGAGATGTGACCGGTCAAAAGGCAGGTGCACGAGCGGGTAAACCCAAGCTCCATCTGTAAGTTGACTCCAGAGGACACGCCTCGTGTTCCAAGCTACAGACTGAAAGTGAGAGGCGGCGTCACACACGCAACAGCCGTGCCAGCTGGTGGGGTTCTGCTGGTTTCAGAGAAAGTAGACTTCAAAACAAACACCCAAGCCAGGCATGGTGCTATACGCCCATAATTCTAAGTACTTGGGAGGCTGAGACAGGAGGATTGCAGGTTTGGGGACAATGTGTGAAACCCTGTAGCAAAATAAAAAGTAAAACAGGGCTGGAGGTAGAGCTCAGAGGTAGAAACCCCTGGGTTTAATCCTCAGTACTCTCCCCCACGTGCACACACACATGTGCACACACACACACACACACACACACGCGCGCGCGTGCGCTTACATAAAATAAGCACAGGACTAGAGATTAAAGGGGCATTCTATAATGATTGAAGGCAACCCACAAGCAAGATACACCTGCTGGGCTTCGAGGAGGGCGTGGAGCAGGTAGGCAGGTGCGAGGGAGAAGGCCTGGGAGATGGAGGCGGCCAGCGGGTTGGAGGAGGCCTGGCGTGGTGAGTGTGCACGCCCCGCTCAGAGGATGAATGCTTTTGCTCCCGAGAGGAAGAGGCCCAGCGGGCGGGGCTTTGTGCCCCCACACCACTGTCCCCCGAGGCAGGCTCTCTGGGGTCTCCTGTGCTTACCCCTGGGAGGTCCCTGGAGGAGTCCAGTCCTGGACAGAAGCCGTGGGCCCCCGAGAGTCAGCCCGCCCGCGGTCACATGCAGCCACCGTGGCCCACCGAGGTCTCAGTGGACCTCTGCCTGTGTCCTTCCTGCTGTTCTGCCTGGCGCCAGGGCTGCCCGGGGGGCCCACCCTTCGTGGGCTTTGGGACGCCTGGTGCCCAGAGACCTCAAGTCTATCCCAGGCAGAATTGGACCATGAAAGTAGTTTTCAGTGAAAATCCCTGTAACCACCAGGTCCGTGCCAAGTCCAAGTACCCAAGTCCAAGTACCCAAGTTACCGAGAAGACCTCCCTAACCCTTGCCAACGTCCCGGGGCCTCAAATCCTGCAACCGGGCTGCCCAGCTCCATGGACAAGAAGAAAGGAAACGGTGACTGACCACGCCTCCCGCAGCTCCCGTTGCTCACCCTGTTCCGGCTTCTTTGGAGGAAGACAATGGTGGTGGCGGCTTTGGGACAGTTGTGCTCGTGACACATGTGCTTAAGTACACTTTAAGTATTTGCTATTTGAAAGTTGTGAGGAGCCGGGCGTGGTGGCGCACACTTATAATCCCAGTACTTAGGAGGCTGAGATCGGAGGATCCAGGTTCCTGGCCAGCCTCAACTACTTAGTGAGACCCTGTTTTCCAATAAAGAATAAAAAATAGGGCTGTGGTGTAGCTTGGAGGTGGAATGCCCCTGAGTTCAATCCCCAGTACCGCAAAAAAAAAAAAAAAAAAAAAAAAAAAAAAAAAAAAAAAAAAAAAAAAAAAAAGAAAGAAAGAAAGAAAGTTGTGAGGAATCGTTTTTTAGCTAACCTCAAACAGGAACAGGAGGCAGCCACCACTGTGCAGGAATGTCGCGTTTGGCACCCGCTGCAGGGAAGCAGTGGTGGATGGATGGAGAGGGCCCCAACAGAGTGAGGGATATGTGTGTGTGGACACGTGTATGAGGGCACGTGGGTGCGAAGACAGAGCAGGCTGTGGAGGACAGAGGCAGAAGATGTCTTCTTATCAGCGAAGGGCACCTGTGGACGTGTGGTGAGTTTTCTTCAGGGAGAATAAGCTAAAGAAAGTAAGAAATTAAGGGAGGAAGGAAGGAAGGAAGTAAAAGAAAGAAGGAAAGAAAAGGAAGGAAAAAAGAAGGAAAGAAAGAAAAGAAAGAAGAAGGAAGGAAGGAAGAAAGAAAGAAAGAAAGAAAGAAAGAAAGAAAGAAAGAAGCAAGTCAGACCAGCACCCAACACACACGCATTTCTTTCCCCGCTCCATTCCGCTTGAGCCTGTGGAAGGCGGTTTGGTCTGGGAACCTTCTTCCTCTTGGACCATCTCATGACCCGCGCTCTCCCGCCTGGTGGACACTGCGGCAGTGCTTCTCGTGCCTGATGTCCCCGTGCCTCTGAGGGCAGATGTCCCTGTCATCTGCGCTTCACTGACGGGGGAGCTGAGTCACGGGGCAAGTCACCTGCGCCGGTCTTGCAGCTCCTGAGGGATGTGGCGGGCACCCCTGCCCAGGTCCGCTGGCCTCTGCCCACACACCTGGTCTGGCCTAGGAAGGTGCTCTCTGTTATCTCTATAATCACAGCTGGGTCACACTGCCGTGTGGGTGGTACCTGCCACGCCTCCATTATCTGGATTTGAAAACACACAGATGCCAGTTTGCATTTTTAATTCTGCAGAATCTGCTTTGTCTGTTTATACAGTCTCCAGAGCCGGGGAGGGTGGTGGGCAGCTGGTTGTGCCCGATGGACACAGCGCTCAGGCAGGGCTGCCCCCAGCAGCGGGGCATGGGGCTGTGGTGCTCCCTACTGGGCTGGGTGTGCTCCGAGGGGCAGGACTGGGAGGCTCCCATGTTCTAGCATGTCCACACGTCTTGCCCGCTGGCTGGGAAGCGGTCCCACTCCCCTGCAAGAGGTCTTCCACACGCAGCGCTCCTTCTAGACGTGCTGGGCTGCTCTGAAGCAAGCTCTCTGCCCTGCTCTGCCCGGTGCCACCCCACCGAGGGCATCTCAGGAGCAGCCGGGCACATGCAGTGGACAAACCTCCTCCAAGCCTTTGGGACAGATGACCTCATGCATCCCAGGGCTGAGCTGGGGGATTCTGCTCGCTCCAAACCATGGCTGCCCACTGGCTCCCCGTGCCTCTCTTCCTAGAGAGAATCAAGGGTGCTTTTACAGTCCCATTTTATTATCTCATCAAGCCCCACTTTGACCTTAGGAGATTATTTATTAAAACTTTAAGTGATTTTGCAGTGCTTAAATCAAAGGTGAACGCACTCCATAAAACTTAAGGATGGAGCCGGGTGTGGTGGCACACGCTTGTAATCCCAGCATTCGGGAGGCTGAGACCAGAGGATCCAGGTTCGAGGTTAACCTCAGCTACCTAGTGAGGCACTCTGCAACTTAGTGAGACCCTGTTTCAAAATAAAGAATAAAGAATAGGGCTGGGGATGTAGCTTGGAGGTACACCAATGCCCCTGAGTTCAATCCCCAGTACCGCAAAAACAAACAAACAAACAAACAAACAAACAAAAAACCCAAAACAACTTAAGGACTAAGCACATTTTCAACTTGCGTGGGCCGCGTCGGGCTCAGCCTCTGCGCAGGTGTTCTGGTGACTTCAGGGCAATGGTGGCCACTGGATGTGGTGGTGTTTTCCTGCTGGTGTCTGCGCTCCACCTCCAGAGGGACGCCGTGGTGGCACCTGCGCGTGGCTCCCACCTCTCCTCCCCTGAGTCTTCTGTAGCGGGTGGAAGCAAGCCCCGAGGTGGGGATGGAGCCAAGGAGACAGTCGTGAGGGACATGGTGGTGCTGAGGGTGATGGTGATGATGATGGTGGTGGTGTTGTTGGTACTTATGATGTTGATGATGGTGGTGGTGATGGTGATGAAGATGATGGTGGTGTTGTTGGTGCTGTTGATGGTGGGTGGTGATGTTGGTGCTTATGATGATGATGGTGGTGGTGCTGTTGGTGGTGCTAATGATGGTGCCGGTGGCGATGGAGATGGTGATGTTGGTGAGGCTGATGGTGGTGGTGTTGTTGGTGGTGCTGTTGGTGGTGCTAATGATGGTGCCGATGGCGATGGAGATGGTGATGTTGGTGATGCTGATGGTGGTGCTGATGGTGGTGATGGTGATGATGGTGGTGGTGATGCTGATGGTGTTGGTGGTGGTGGTGGTGTTGTTGATGGTGGGTGGTGATGTTGGTGCTGATGATGTTGGAGATGATGGTGATGATGGTGGTGATGATGATGGTGATGATGGTGGTGGTGGTGCTGTTGGTGGTGCTAATGATGGTGCCGATGGTGATGAAGATGATGGTGGTGTTGGTGGTGCTGTTGATGGTGGGTGGTGATGTTGGTGCTGATGATGGTGCTGATGATGGTGGTGATGATGGTGGTGGTGGTGTTGTTGATGGTGCTGCAGATGGTGGTGATGGTGATGGTGATAGTGATCAAGATGATGGTGCTGTTGTTGGTGCTGCTGTTGGTGATGTCTCCTTAAGGGAACCAGAGACCTGTTGGGGCCACAAAAGAGAGATATTAATGCTTTTCCAAGTACCAGCAATAATGAAAGTCGCAATTTTTCATCAGACCCACCCAACAGATGTAAAATTTCATTTGTGATCAGATAAAAGTTGGGGCAGCCACACAGTTTATCAACCCTCTTCTCCGTCACAGACGTTACCTCTGGACAGCTGGCTTTCCTGAGCACGGAAGACCTATCCCAGCGTGACTGTGGTGTTAGCGGGCAGGGGAAGCACTTCACAGTGGGTTAGAACCCCTCGCCCTGACCCGACTGTGACCCAGCACCATTGCCCGTGTCCTGATTTCTGGTGGTTTATCTTCTGCAGCTAAAAGCATGAATATTTGCATGGGAACAGGCTTTATGAGATATGTAAACATTTATTTAAGGAGAAATGAAAATAGCGGCATAGAAAATAACTGCTTCCTGACTTTAAAATGCCCTCGCCGTGAGTCTCTGGCAGCATAATTACGCTTGCGCAAGTTTTGTAGCTACTGTCAAGTACATCCACGAGAAACGCTATTTTTAAAGACTTTATAATGTGGCAATAAAATTTCTGCTTCAGGCTAAAATATCACGGATCAAGGTGTCAGCCCGGGAGCTAATAACGTGATAGCCTTTCAATTAATGTCTCTAGGTTTAAGTTGTAAATAGAGATTAATATCAAGGTAGGCATTCTCAGCAACAGAAAATTTTCCTGTCCTAACACTTGGTGCCTGAATTTAGAGATCTTGGAGTATCTGACACTGCACTTTCATCCTGGGACGAGCGTGTCCTTTGCGGACCTGCCCCAGCTCCTGTCTTGCTCTCACTTCTGACAACCTCGGTGTCCCTGGGCTCTGTCCTCCATGTGGCCTGCCGGGTCTCAGGCAAGCCGCTTCCTCCCCTCCAGGCTGTGGCTGTGCCTTACACCCCAGGTCTCTTCAGAGGACACCTAGTGAGCCTCGGTCTGCTCGTCCCACTCCAAGAAGCCGGCCCCAGGTGTCAGACACACAGCACCCTCCCCTTTGTCGTCTACCCCACTCTGAGCTTGCTCTGCAGTGAGGCCCACCAGACAGGGCTTCATTTCCTTGGGTTTGAAATCTGTTTTCCATTTGTGAATGTCAGCTTGTCTTAGTCTGTTGTGTGCTACTATAATAAAATACCAGAGACTAGGTAATCTATAAAGAAGTAAAGAAGAGACACTTATTGCTCACATTTTTGGGGGCCAGAAGTCCAAGTCTCTTTCCAAGATGGCGCCTTCTCCCAGCATGCTCCAGAGAGGATAAGTGCCGTGTCCCTGAGCCGAGCTGAGTGGTACCCCTCGGGAAGCCTCTTTTTCGAGGGCCTCAGTCCTGTTCACGAGGGACTAAGCGAATGTCCCTGTGGTCTCATCACCCCTCAGATGCTGGCCAGTGGGTTTGGCCATGGGTTCTGGAGGGAACCCATGGAAAGCACAGCCTCGGTGTCCATGGCACCGGTGGCATCCCTGTCCCATGGTGGGTGATTCATACTTTGTTCATTGACTGGATCTTGGCGGAGACTTCCCCTCTCCACACTTTGTACAGATCTAACATCTACCCCCAGTGGCTTGGACTCTGGTGAGCTTCGAGGTGCCTGGTCCTGAGCTGGCTACAGAGGGCACCTCAGCAGCTTCTGGGACTCTCCCAGATCACAGCCTCCTCCCTCTCTGTCTGCTGTCTACACTGGCCCCTTTTCTCACTGATCCTGAGCACACCATCTACACAGTGGGTCCTCCTCCTCCTCCTTCTCC
>PVLC010024305.1:0-24814 GCA_004027655.1 Graphiurus murinus
GCGCAGCGTGCCCTTCTCCTCCATGCCTTACCCCCTTCCCGCTTCCCGCTCCTTGCCTTCCCTTCCCCTTTCTCCCAGTTTCCCTTTAAGTTCTTAAAATAAACCTGCCTATGTTGTTTCTGACTGGCACGTGTTAAAATTCTTTTTTCCACGAGCCAAGGACCTACGGATTTGGGGTTCACCGTACCCCATAACAATAAGATCAGCATTATTGATACCAAAACTTAACAAAGACATCATACACACACACACACACACACACACACACACACACACACACACACACACATACACGAAGGGGAGGACAAACTAAGGAGTTAAGGACTAATATCTCTCATGAACAGAGACACAACAATCCTTGGTTGCTAATAAGATTGTTAGCAAACTGAACCAGTAATACATTATAATACATCAATATTAACTGGATTTATCCTAATATCTAGTTGGTTTAGCATTTAAAAATCAATCAGCCAAGCCAGGTTCAGTGGCACATGCCTGTAATCCCAGTACTTGGGAGGCTAAGAGAGGAGGATAGGTTGAAGGCCAATCTTAGCAACTCAGTGAGACCCTCAACAATTTAGTGAGACCCTGTTTCAAAACTAAAAAATAAAAAGTGCTGAAGGTGTAGCTTCATCCCAAATTCAATTCCTAATACCAACCAGCCAAAAAAATTAATCAAATACATAAAGCAATCATTATAAATCTATCTTGATAAGTACATAGTTAAAAAGATGAAATGTGTGAAAATAGTATCACAATGGTAGGAAAATAAAGCTATACAGGAAGAAAGTTTTATATTAAAATTAAATCGGTATCAATTTGCACTAGATTGTTAATAAATTAAGATATTAATTGTAATCCCCAAGGCAACCAATGATAAAATAACTAAGATATACTGTGAGAGAAATGAGAAAATAATCAAAATGTGATATCCTAACATAAGAGAAAATGGTGATAGAGGAAAAGAGGAACAAAAAAGCATAAGAAAACAAATATCAAAATGGCAAAAGCCCTTCTGTTGTCTATAATTAAGTATTAATGGATTAAATACTACAATTAAAAGGCAAAGATTGAGCCGGGTGCCATCACACATGCCTGTAATTCCAGCTACTGGAGAGGCTACAGCAGAGGAAGAAGGACCACAATTTCAGGGTCCAAAGCCAGTCTCAGCAACTAAGCAAGACCTTGTTTCAAAATAAAAATTAAAAAGGGCTCTGAGTTCAATCCCCAGTAACACACACACACACATAGGATAGATTATTTTTTAAATGATCCACTATACGCCGCCTATAAGAGACTCACTTTGGAAACTAAAACTATAAACAGATTGACAATGAGGTGCTAAGTGGGTATGTCAGTGATAGCATGATTAGCATGTGCAAGACCTTAGGGTCAACTCCCAGCACCAAAAAAAAAGAGAGAGAGAAAGAAAATGAAATGATAGAAAAAATATATTTCATATAAAAATAATCAAAAGAAAGCTAGACTTTTAAGACAAAAATTCTTATGAGACAAGGAAGGACATTATATAATAAAGAAAGGTCAGGAAGATAGAACTATAAATATATAAGCATTTATGAATATGTAACAAAATATATAAAACAAGAACTGGCAAAAATAAAGGGGGAAATAGATTGAGACATCAATAGCCCACTTTCAACAATGGGTAACATTAGATAAAAAATAATAAAATAAAAGACATAAAGAACACTATAAGCCAACTAAACTTATAAAGAACACAAGGGATATACTCCAGAATAGATCATATGTTCAACCACAAAACAAGTCTCAATCTCTTTTTAAAAACTGAAATCATACAAATTATCTTCTCTGACCACAATGAGATAAAAGTAGAAATCAGTAAGAGAAAGAAACTTGGAAAATCACAAATGTGCAAAGTAAATAACATATTCTTAAGTAATCAGTAGGTCAGAAAACAAATCACAGGCAAATTATAAAATGCTTTGAGATGAATGAAAATGAAAACATATCATTTTCATTCCATAGAAAACTTATAGAATACAGTGAAAAAGTGCTTAGAGGGAAATTTACAGCTGTAAACATTTACATTCAAAAGAAGAAAGAGCTCAAATCAATAACCTAACCTTCTACCTTCAGGAACCAGAAAAAGAAGAGAAAACTAAGCCCAAAGCAGGAAGAAAGAAGGAATTAATAAAGGATTAGAGCAGAGATCCATGAAATCAGAGAATACAAAAACAAGACATAAAACAAAGGGAACCAGAAATTAGTGCTTTGACAAATTTTAAGATAGGCTGACCAATGGAAAAAGAAAAAAGTCTGAAATTAGGAAGAAAAATGGAAACATTATTACCAATATGACAGAAATAAGAAGCTTATAGAAGAATGCTATGAACAATTATATAATAACAAATCAGATGACTTAGATGAAATGGAAATTCCTAGGAAATGTAAATTACCAAAAATGGCTCAAGAAAATAGAGACTAAGTCAGCAATCAGAAGACTACCTGCAAACAAACAAAACAAAACCAGATGATTTGGCTGGTGAATTCTACCAATCATTTAAAGAAACACACACACACACACACACACAACAGTGGAAGAGGAAGAGGCGAAGGAGGACAAGGAAGAGCAGGAGGAGGAGGAGGAGGACTATTTAACTATTTTTGTACCAAAGCCAGACAAAAACATCACAAGTAAACTATAAACAGATATACTTTATGAATATAGATATGAAAATCTTTCACAAAATACTAACAAGTTAATCTAACAACATATTAAAAGGATTATACCATATGCTCTGGCAATTATTTCTGCTTATATACTCCAAAACAATTGAAAGCAAGCATTTGAAGAGATATGTATGTACTCATGGTCACAGTAGCATTATTCACAATTTTCCAAGGGGTGGAAGCAACCCAAGTGTCTAGATAAAGAGATAAACAAAATGTAGCATATTTATACAGTATTATTTAGCCTTCGAAAAGAAGGGGATTCTAACACATAATACAAAATTGATAAACCTTTAGGACTTTATGTTAAGTGAAATAAGCCAATCAAAGGACAAATATTATATGATTACATTTATATCAGTTTCCTAGAATAGTCAAATTCATAGAAACAGAAAGTAGAAGAGTATCTGCCAGGACCCAGGAGAGGAACATGAGGAATTATTACTGAAAGGATAGAAAATTTTGGTTTTATAAGATGAAGTTTTTCAAGATGAAGTAGATGGCTGGTAGTGATGTTGCACAATAACCTGAAAGTACTTACTGCCATTAAAATGTATACTTAAGCCGGGCCTGGTGGCACACCCTTGTAATCCCAGCATTTGGGAGGCTGAGACCGGAGGATCTGGGTTTGCGGCCAGCCTCAGCTACCCAGTGAGGGACTCCGCAGCTTAGTGAGACCCTGTTTCAAAATAAAGAATAAAAAATAGGGCTGGGGGTATAGCTCGGAGGTTGAATGCCCCTGAGTTCCATCCCTAGTATCGCAAAAAAAAAAAAGTATACTTAAAATGGTTAAGAGGATAAATTTCATATTATGTATAATTTATCATACCACAATTTAAAATATTTTTAAATGATTACATAACATGAACAGGTAAAATTTATGCAGGGTATTCAAAGGCAGTTTAATATACAAAAATCGTTCAGTGTAATACAACACAAAACACATGATCATCTCAATGTAGAAGAACATCTGACAAAATCCAATGTTTTTAATGATTTAAAAAATTTTAACAAACTAGGAATAGAGGAAAATTTCCTAGACCTGATGAAGAACCTCTATAAAAAAACTCACAATCAACATCATGCTCAATGTTTTAAAAGACCAAAAGTCTTCTCCCTAAGATTAAGAAAAAGACACGGCGACTACTCTTACCACTTTTATTCAATATTGTACTGTAAGTTCTAGCCAGAATCATTAAACAACAAAAATAAAGTGCATCCAAATTGGACCAAAATAAATACAATGGCATCCCATGTTCATGGATTTAAAGAGTTAATATTAAAGATAGCAACAATATCCAAAGCTATTTTTTTTTTTCAGTACTTGGAATGGAATCCAGGGACATTTTACCCCCGAGCTACACCCCCAGTCCTATTTTTTATTCTTTATTTTTGAAACAGTGTCTCACTAAGTTGTGGAGGGCCTCACTAAGTAGCTGAGGCTGGCCGCAAACCTGCCAATTCTCCTATCTCAACCTCCCAAGGACTGGGATTATAAGCATGGACCACCACACCCAGCTTCCCAAAGTTATTTAAATTCAATGTCATCTCTATCAAAATTTCAACAGCCTTTTCTATAGACATGGAAAACCCCATTATCAAATTCACAAGGAATTAGAAGTGATTGACAAATAGCAAAAATAATAATGAAAAGAGAAGAAGACCCAAACTCCAGATTTCAAAAACTACAAAGCAACCATAATCTAAACAGGATGATACTGACATAAGGATAGCCATATAAATCAATGAAAGAGAATTAAAAATCCACAAATAAACCCACACATCTATGATCAACTGATTTTCAACAAAGGCGCGAAGACTATGTGATGGGACATAAATAGTGTTTTCAACAAATGATGCTGAAAGAACTAGATAACCACATGCAGAAGAATGAAGTTGAACCCATCCCTTAATACCATATGGTAAAATTAACCTCAAAATGAATTCAAGACCTAACTGTAAAATATAAAGCTAAAAACCTACAAAAACTGTCAGCTTTTATGTTCACAGGGGTGAACATAAATATATACTTCACAGGTGTGAATCTAAAAAACATAATTTTAATAATAACCTTGGATTTATTACTAGATTCTCATATACAATACCAAATACATGAGTAACAAATAACAGAAATTGGACTTTGTCAAAATTAAAAACTTTTGTTCATCAAAGGACACTATAAAGCAGAACAATATTGATCCCACAGAATGGGAGAAAATATTTCATAAATCATATACCAGATAAAGGTCTAATATCCAAAATATATAAAGTATTCTTACAATTTAACAACAAAAAGATAAACCTAAGATAAACCTAATTTTTTTTTTTTTTTTTTTTTGCGGTACTGGGGATTGAACTCTGGGGCATTCTACCTCTGAGCTATACCCCCAGCCCTATTTTTTTTTATTCTTTATTTTGAAACAGGGTCTCACTAAGTTGTGGAGTGCCTCACTAGGTAGCTGAGGCTGGCCGCGAACCCGGATCCTCCGGTCTCAGCCTCCTGAATGCTGGGATTACAAGCGTGCGCCACCACGCCCGGCTTAAACCTAATTTTAAAATGGACAAAGAACTGGTAGAAGCATTTCTCCAAAGAAGATATACAAATCTCCAACAAGCTCATGAGAAGATGTTCAATAGCATTAGTCATTAGGGAAATGCAAATCAAAACCACAATGGACTCTTACTTCATACTCACTAAGATGGCTATAATTTTAGTAATAATAACAATAATAATAATAAATAGAAAACACATGTTGGCAAGGAAATGGAAAAATTAGAAGCCTCATACATTGCTGTTAAGAATGTAAAAGTACAACCACTATGCAAAAAAGTTTAGCAATTCCTCAAAATGTTAAGACAGAATTATAAATTGACATAATAATTTTACTCCTACCAAAACTTAAAACAGGCACTCAAACAAACACGTACATAAATATTCATAGCAGCACTATCACAATAGTCAAAAGGTAGAACAATACAAGTGCCCAACAATGGGTGGATGAATAAACAAAGTGTGGCATATACATATAATAAGATATTACTCAGCCCTAAAAAGAGTGAAGTACTGATACATACCCATCAGGATACAAAAACATTATGTTAAGTGAAAGAAGCTAGACACAAAAGATCACATATTGTATGATTCCATTTATATGAAATACCCACAGTAGGTAAATACACAGAGATGTAAAGTAGATAGTGTTTGTCAGGGTGTTGGAGGAGGGCAAAATGGAGGATGTTACTCAGTGAGAACAAAGTATTCTATAGGGTGTCAGAAATGTTCTGCAACTTGATAAAGGTGATACTTGCACAACATTATGAATGCACCTATCCCACTGAACTGTACACTTTAAAATGGTCATTTTTATGTTACATAAATTTCACTTCAATTTAAAAAAATGGCTACAAAGTAATCTACATATCCTGAGAGCACATGGGGAAAAAGGACAGACAGGAATTAGTCCTATTAATTAGTTACAAAATCTATATAAGATACTAGTATATTTTTAAGATTCTCAAGAGAAATGGTTAATAATATTCTGCTTAGCTTTTCTTATTTTATGCAAAAAGCTGCCAAAATTTTTTCTATTAAAAAATCATCCATGTCCACTAACATACAGGGTTCAATCCCCAGTACCAAAAAAAATAAAAAGAAAGGATGTTCAAATGGAAGCCAGGACCCTGGGTTTTAATCCACTCTTCCACTCTGCCTGTCACATAAGAGAGAGAATCATTTGGCTCCTCTAGTCCTCGTTTCTTTAACTATAAAATGAGACTATCCTAAGAAAAACAATAATAAAAAGTGAGTGTTTATGAGCATTTACAGTATGCTAGCAGTACTGTTTTACACGTTAATGTCAATGTCTAAGTGTCTATATTAAATGTTAACATATTTAATACTCATAAAACCTTGTGGGAAAGGTACTATTATTATCCCCACTTTAAAGGTGAGGAAACTGAGCCACAAAGAGGATTAAGTAGAAGAGCCATGCAGTCTGGCTCCGCTGCCCACGTTCTTAACAACCAGGCTGCACCTGATGATCTCTCAGATCTTTTCCGGTTCTAAAATTCTGGGTCCATGTACATTTAAGGCAACTTAAGGACATTAGTAAGCCCTTCTGCTTCAGCTGTCACTTAGCAATTAACATTCTTGACATATGCAAAGGGCCTTGTTCTGAATGACATCTATCTTCACCAGATGCGCAATCCCAGCAGAGCTATGATGAAGGATAATAATGGAAAGAAACAGGCTCATTTGTACCTGGTTATCTGTGTGAGATACTGCCAAGTGCCAAAGAGCCCAGAAAAGCTTTATGTCACTCAAAACTCTTCTGAAGCCAGGCCTAAGGATTTTGTCCCAAGGAAGAGAACAGTCGCCAGTCTGGTGAGTGCCTGTTAAAACTGTTCAGGAAAAAAGATAATTTCATGTATCCAATGAGCAGGAGTAATTCCAGTCAAATCAGGTGTATGTCTACATGAGTCAACAGTAAACTTTTTCCAGAAAGGAACAAACGGTATTTTGGGCTTTGAGGACCACATGTCATCTCTGTGACATATTCTTCTTCATCTTTTGTTTCAAAATCTCTAAAAATGTAAAAGCCATTCCTTTTTAGTATACTTTTATGGGTGTGTTGAAATTATACATGCCAATGAGGCTCAGAGTGATAGAAACATGCATAGCACTTGGTGTGTGGCTCTCCACCCCGTTCCCTCTCCCTCCCTATACATGTTATTGAGATGGGTACTGATCATGTCATATGTGTACATAGCATTATTTTAACTGTTTCATCAACTCTCAGGCCACACAAAAATATGTACTGGATTAAAATTTGCTTGCCCCTGTAAAAGTACACTGGATAAGTCACTTTTTAAACATGTTACTGAACATTTTTAAGGGTTTTTAGCTTTCTCTCATATTTGGAAGCTAGGGAAAAACTGGGATACCAGAAGAACTTCAGATAATGGAGGAGAAACTTCAGTGGAACCAGGGAGGTGGTCTAGGGGGGAGGGGTGAGGGTCAATGAAGGAAATACTTCCATTATATTATGTACGTATGTGAGAATACCGATGCCAATCTCAATATCCTGTGTGGGGGAGCAGGAGCGGGAAGGGAGCCAGGGGAAAGCCCACCAAGCGCTGTGTGCATGGACGTCACTAGCACTCTGAACTACGTTATGATGTGAGACTATAATGCACCAATACAATTATAAAAATTTAGAAAACAGTTTTTAGCTGACATTAAAGTTATACAGAAATAACTTACTTGGTAGGATAGCTAATTATGAAGCTACATAAATCATTTCAGTATTTACTAAACACTTAATACATAGAGGACGCCAGGCAGTTGCCACTAACCATCCTCATAAAGTACACAACCCAGTTATGGCTCCAAGTGACAGAAATGATTCAAAAGTGTTAGAAGAAAAGATACTACAAAAAAAAAAAAAAACCAAAAAGGCTATAGGAGTTCTGATGTGATATAGATTCCATGTCTAGAAGCAGAAACATCAAACATCAAAGGCTGCAGGGGTGGCAGCATTTGGGATGGATTGAGTAGTACTGAAAAGTTGAATGGCAGGGAAGGAAGGTCCCACACAGACTGAACACCTTGAGCCAAAGCACAGTGGGAAAGCACACAAGCTGCATTCAGAGCAAATTAAATAGTGGCCCAATTTGTTCAGCTTCAGTGATGTGGAAATTATTTGGAATCCTGGAGAGGAAAGTAGCGGGAGATACAGCTGAATAAGTAGATTGGGAGGTCCAGAGCACAGGAAGTCTGGAATGCCATGCTAAAAAGCAAAGACAACCTATGGGCAACAAAGACTTGTGAAGGGTTTCTGACACTGTAAGGTAATGATCCCAGCTGCATTTCGGGAAGGTTACTTCAGTAATGGCAAATATGATGAATTGAAGGAGGCAGAATGCCCAAATACCGGTTAGTTGGCTGTTAGGAAAAAGCCACACAGACGAGACGTCCTGAGAGCTCACTAGCAATGGTAATGAAGAGAGAGAGAAGCAGAGATGGAACCAGCAATAATCTGCAATGGAGTGATTTGGGCCTGATGGAAAGAAGCAAATCAGATCAGATTTGGACACATCCAACAATGAGAATTTACTCTACACAATTTTTAAGCAAAGGAATAAAAAATGAAAGTATGTTTTAACAAGATTAATCAAGCAGTGGTGAGCAAGACAGAGTGGATGTAAAGAGACAAGAGTCCACAGGCCCGCCAGGAAACTACTGCAGTAATCCAGCCCCTCGGGGATGCTGGTCTGAGTTTGGATTAGGGCAATGGAGATGGAACAGTAGCCAAGGATACAAGAGTTGTTTCAAAGAAAGACTTAAACGATTCTAGTGGCTGACTGCAGAGTGGATAAAAGAAAGAAATCAATCAAAACTGACAAGATTTGAGGCCTGGATAAATGGAATTAATAGTTAACAAAGATGTGGAAAATTGGACAGGAAAGCAAGTCTGGAGAGAAAAATGTAAAGTTCCACTTAAAGTATAGTAATTTAAAAATGGCAGGTGTCTATGCAGAAATGGCCAGAAAACAACTACAGAGAGAACTAGAATTTCAAATGACAAGCTGTACTGCTGACAGCCAAGTAGTATATCCCAACAGAACTTCCAATGATCTATTGCCACAGAAGCTTCATTCACTCACTAAACAAACATTTATTGAGTCATTACTAGATGCCAGGCATGGTGCTAAGTAGATGGAGACAGATACTGTTCCTGACTTCACAGGGCAGGAAAGAAATGAGCAAATAGGCAATCAGAACACAATAAGATAAGGGAGTGATGAGAACCATGTAATGCCAGGTGCTATATGAGAGCATAAAGAAGGGGTTTCCACACTGAACTTAGGAGATACATAACAGAATAAGAAACCTTAGCCAGCCGTGGTGGTACATGCCTGTAATTACAGTACTTGGGAGGCTGACACAGGAGGATCACAGGTTCGAGGCCAGCCTCAGCAACTTAGCAAGACCTTCAGCAACTTAGTGAGACCCTATTTCAAAATAAAATTAACATAGGGCTGGGGGTGTAGCTTAGACAGAATGTCCCCAATACCAAAAACAGAAAAGAAAGCTTTCCTGTGGAAATGGATGTAAGCTAATATAGACACAGACAAATTTTAGCATAAGAAAATGTTATTGGTGGAGTGTTTGTTTAGAAATAAAGAATCAGATCAAGGCAAAATTTTGCAAGCCATCAATTACTGAGGTCAAATGCTACTGACTTGACTTAAAAAGAAGGGGAGGGGCCATGATCAGCATTTTAGAAATGTCAAAAAAAAAAAAAAAAAAAAGGCGAGCATGGTAGCGCGCTTATAATCCCAGCATTCGGGAGGCTGAGACCGGAGGATCCGGGTTCGCGGCCAGCCTCAGCTACCTAGTGAGGCACTCCGCAACTTAGTGAGACCCTGTTTCAAAATAAAGAATAAAAAACAGGGTTGGGGGTATAGCTCGAAGGTGGAATGTCCCTGAGTTCAATCCCCGGTAATGTAAAAAAAAAGAAAAAAGAAATGTCAAAAAAATAGTAAAGAAATAGACATTTGGCAGCCACCTTGGGTATTGCTTCAAAGAGGAAGAGGTCCAGAAATCCTCTGATCTGACTTGAGATGGGGGTGGATAGTGGCACCATTCACTGAATAAGGAACTCAACAGGAGGAGGCTTTTTAAGAGGAGGAAGGGAACTGAGTTCAGCTGGGGCCACGTGACTGTATGTGTCTATGAAACCTCCAAGCATTTGACGTAAGTCTGGCTATATGGAAATCTAGCTGGAAATGTAGACTTGGGAGGGAAGTGAAAAATCCAGCTACAATGTGTTAATGAGAAGAAAAAAGTCCAGTGGAAGCTGAGGACAACAGCTTACGAGCGCCACTGAAAGCTTTCCCCAGTCTGACCTAGCCTGTTCTACATGTTGCTCTTCAAACCACAAGTGAGCTTCACCCTCCTTTGCTTGATTAGACAGAATAAGAAATCATGATGGAGCCGGGCGTGGTGGCGCACACTTGTAATCCCAGCATTCGGGAGGCTGAGACTGGAGGATCCGGGTTCGCGGCCAGCCTCAGCTACCTAGTGAGGCACTCCGCAACTTAGTGAGACTCAGTTTCAAAATAAAGAATAAAAAATAGGGCTGGGGGTATAGCTCGGAGGTAGAATGCCCCTGAGTTCAATCCCCAGTACCGCAAAAAAAAAAAGAAATCATGATGGGTAAAAGAAAACAAAAATGGCTCATCCTACTACTTGGGCACATTTTCAGATGCAGGGAATATACTTTTTCATAATACAGTCTTTATTTGTATAACTACTCCTAAAATAGCTACCTGATGAATCAACCGGCAGCCTCTGGTCCTATGTGTATACATTCATGGACATTAATATACTTTCAAGTGTTTGCCAAACTTAAATTGAGAAAAACTGTGCAACTATCTCCGTTAAGCATCAGCAGGCCTCAGACACTCTCTGCCTAGAGTTCTGATGAAGCCCAGATGCTGAGTTGTTAAGAAGGGAAGGTGAGGCCTCTTCTTAGACACTGAGCTGAATAGGTCCATTCCCCACCCTCAACTTGGCCACAGTTTCAAACATGCTTTTCCTCTCAAAATAGTGAACAGTAGACAATAAGAATAGGGTTATTAGCCGGGCGTGGTGGCGCACGCTTGTAATCCCAGCATTTGGAAGGCTGAGACCAGAGGATCCGGGTTCGCGGGCAGCCTCAGCTACCTAGTGAGGCACCCCGCAACTTAGTGAGACTCGGTTTCAAAATAAAGAATAAAAAATAGGGCACTGGAGGTATAGCTCGGAGGTAGAATGTCCCTGAGTTCAATCCCCAGTACCACAAAAAAAAAAAAAAAAAAGAATAGGGTTATTAAACAAAGGTAATATGGATCCTAACACCAAAATTAGTTCTTTATGTTTTTCAAATCAACAGAGCTGCCGGGCATGGCGGTGCACACTTGTAATCCCAGCATTTGGTAGGCTGAGGCCAGAGGATCCAGGTTCTCGGCCAGCCTCAGCTGCTTAATGAGGCCCTCCCCAACTTAGTGAGACCCTGTTTCAAAATAAAGGATAAAAAATAGGGCAGAGACTATAGCTCAGAGGTAGAATGCTCCCAGGTTCCATCCCCAGTACCGCAAAAAAATAAAATAAAAATAAAAATCAACAGAGGTGGACAGATTCTTATTCAGTTCATTGTTTTAAAGTACCCTCAGAGCTGCCTTTGGTAGTGCACACCTATAATCCTAGTACTTGAGAGGCTGAGACAAGAGGATCACAGGTTTGCCGCCAGCCTCTGCAACTTAGCATGGCCATCTGCAACTTAGTGAGACCCTGCTTCAAATTAAAAAGTAAAAATAGGACTGGGGATGTAGTTCAGAGGCAGAATGCCCCTGGGTTCAATCCCCAGTATCACAAAATAAAACATAAAATAAAAATAAAAACAAAGTACCCTCAGTAAACAATTACAACTTCAATCACATACTCTCAACTACAAAGTGAACCAAGAGTCTTCAATGCTGCTCCATGACAGGAAGACTGAAAATGTCCATGATAAAGTAGCTGTTCCTTAAGTAAAGAGGCTACATAACAACAGAGCAGAGATAAAAGGATGTGACCCTAGTAGACTTCATTCACTCATGGAAAAATATTCACTAAGCAAAGTCTAAGCTAAATCCTAGGACTATAAAAAAGTGAGTTAAGTCATAACTTCGGTCCTAAAGGAGCATATGCCCTAACGGAAGAAAAGAATGTATCAAGAAATGACTATGACTGTCAGAGCAGACGGAAATGAGAGAAGGGGGAGAAAGCGACAGTGAGAGCAAGCTCACCAGCACTAGTGGAGGGAGAAAGAGACTCAGGCAGGGCGCACAGCTTGTAGAAAAATAGACTACACTGAAACTGACTTATCAGGGGAAGAGAAGGTCAAGAATGCCCTTATTATACATCTAATCTAAAAGAGAATATTAAAAACAAGTTTTTAAACAAAATTAATTTAAAAAATTTTTTTGAACTCTGAATCCCGTGCTAAAGACAAATCTAAAGCTCTGTTTCTGTTTATTCCCCAAGAATCTAAAACATCTACCCAAAGAATCATGCTTGGCTTTCAATCTTCCAGTATTACAATTCTCAAAAGCTCAAAAATTGTGCTAAGAAGGCAAGCGCCTCCAAATTCATAACAGGAAACATGGCATTTTCCCAGATTATTCTCTGGCTTCAATGAAGAGAGAGAATGGGGACCACACTGCAACAGCAGGATTTATAAATATGAATTACAGGATAAGATGATTTTCCAAACATCTGTCAAAAGTTAATTTGATCCAAGAGAAAATGAGGGGGGAGAAAAAGACTCAGAGAGAAGCCAAATATAGTGACTAATACGTGGAACTTTTGTGCACTTGAGTGAGTTGATGGCACCCAGGGGCACAGCATGCCTACCCTTCGATAATAAGTAGCCAGATTGTTCAAGACAGCACTGTATGCCACTCGAGTTGCTTGTCTGTGTACACAATCATTTGATTCTCACAATGCACAGCTAGTGGATATCTGTGCTTAAATGTAAAGACTTGGGCCAGGCATGGTGGCACACATCTGTAATCCCAGTACTTGGGAGGCTGAGACAGGAGGATTGCAGGTTCAAGCCCAGCCTCATTAACACAGCAAGACTTTCAGCAACCTAGCAAAACCCTGTTTCAAAACAAAAAAGGGGGTTGGGGGCTTATCACCGAGGTAGAAAGCCCCTAGGTAAAAATGTAGAGACTTGGTACTTTGACATACTATATGAAATGGGAAGAAATATAGAGATGCCATATGGCATAATGGTTAAAAAAAAAAAAAAAAAAAAAAAAGCCTTCAAGTGAATCAATTTTGAGTTGGATCTGCTACTTACTAGATATGTAATCTTGAGTCAATAGTGTAATGTTTTCTTCTAGGGTACTTCACTCATAAAATTAGGATAACAACTGCCTCACAGAGTTGTTATATATTTAAATAAAGACATTTGAAGTATCTGGAAGTTTCTGACACATTTTAGGTACTCAGTAAATGAAAACTAGCAAGAGTTTTTTAGAACTCTGTACCCACCTGGTGTGATATTTTCCTAGGAGATCACACCAGCCAAACAGTTCAGAAAAAAAGCTTCATCCTGGATTTAAAAAAGACTCAGATACCTAAATGTTTTATAGCAAAGCAGTCAGCTATTACAAATAGCCCCTGAGGATTTGTCCAGTCTTTGTTTCTTCTATTTTGTAGGAGGTAGGGGTGGAGAAAAGGAAAACTGAATTTGTACAGGACAAACTACTTTTATGATTTTCCAACTTTCTCTTGATGCTCTGAAAGACCTGAACAGAAATTATATCATATTCAGTCCTCTGGAGTTGAAATATAGGCTGTACTTAGGGACACTTAATCCCTATTTCTGAATGTTCTGCTTGTATACTGCGTGGGATGTGCTTTGGAAACAAGTTAGATCCATTAACAGGACTACCAAGAGGAAAGCGTCATCTTTTTAATATCTCAGTTCTATAAAGTTAACTCAGTGAAAACTTTTTCTGGATTTTGGCATCTTTATCCTGAAAATGAAAATATTCCTACTTGCCCACTTGAGTTGCTATTAGTTAAGAAAATAACCCTAATAGCACTTAATCACAGTTAACAAAGTTAAATGATGGAAGAAATCTCAAGAAGAAATTAAATGATGAAAATCATCTTGCTATTACCTTTTCACAGGTAACATGGCATAATGGAGAATGTGCCTATCCAGAAAAAAAGAGAGAGCCATGTTCCGATCCCCAGTTCTGACACTAACTTATCCTCAATATATTGGCCATTCTTTTATTCCACAGTTACTTACTACATACCTGTTAGATGCCTGCTGCTGAGCCTGGTATTAGAGATATGAAGTTGGATTTGGGACCCCTAAAAAGGGAGAGATACATCCTCCAAAAAAAGTATAATAAACTGACAAGACTAGTAATAGAGTTATGCCCAGGGGGCTTCTGAAACAAAAACAAAGCAGTAATTCACTGTATAAAAATGATTAAGTCAGACTTAAATTACTTTACCTCTCTGTGACTTAATTTCTTCATAATGCAAATAATGATAAGAATTGTTGCCCTACCTTGCTTCAAAGTTGTTGAGCAATATAATGAAATATTTATAGATAAATCCTTAAAGATTAAAGAGATACACATGTAGTGATTTGACTGCATTATTATATTAATTTTATATCTAATATATGTAACTAATACACATATAATCACAGCTATGTCTAAGTTGTCATCTATATCATGGAACTAACTTGCCACATCAAATTCAAGAGATCATAAGGCTCCTTGGGCCTCAGTTTTTCCATCTATGAAACAAGAGTGTTGGACTAGATAGCTCTTAATATTTCCTGCAGTATTAACCAGCTAATTAGGATTTTCTTACTTTTGATATGGGGAACCTAAGACACAATGAAGTTGAGTAATTTGCTCAAGGAACACAGTTGAGGACAAATCTTGGAATAAGTACTTTTTCAAAAGTACTTTGCCTTGAAAAATATAAAATAAGGAACTTTCCTTTGAATAGCCTCTTCATACAGATCCTGAAACTTGCTGCTGTTCCTGTCTTCAGTCTCAGGCTATGTACTTTGGATAATCACATTATGTGTTTACTTTTGTGAAATTTATCACTAAATTGCTCTTTCAATCTCCTGAGAGTTTCTTTCCATTGACAATATTTGATACTTTTAACTTGGCTTCCATCCCTGGTCTAATTTTTTCCCATTAAAATGAGAAAGCACTGCCATCTACTGGACTCTACTGGTATTGCCACTATAGTTTCTTTTGGACTGTCCAATCTCTACCCAATACATAAAGAATAAACACCAGTCTGAGTAACATAAAAATAAATATCAAACGTTGAAAATGGGGTAAAGTAGGATGAAAGAAATACCATCTTCCCAAGATTTCTATTCCCATTCATAACAACCTACTATATACCAGGCGTTGGGCTAGCGACACAATCCTGATACTACACATTAGAGATGGACACACTCTCATCATTGGTTTTAGAGCCCAGTGAGTATTAGTTTCCTTTTCTTGCTGAACTCTACTCCTGTGCCAGGCATGTCATATATATTATCATTTTTAATCCCCAAAATAATTTAGGATGAGGCACAGCTCATTATCTGTATTGACAGATGAGGAAACAAACTTAGAAGTTACTCAGTTTACCCCCGATCTCATAGATAAGCAGCAGTTGTACCAGGAATTAGGCCCACATGAATCTGACTCTATCATATTCTTAACCACTGAGAATTAGCATTCACCCAAAGTAGTTGCCAGAAATCCCCAAAAATGAGTGATTGCCAATAAATAAATAAATAAATAAATAAATAAATAAATAAATAAATAAATAAATAAAATGCCGGGCGTGGTGGCGCACGCTTGTAGTCCCAGCATTCGGGAGGCTGAGACTGGAGGATCCGGGTTCGCAGCCAGCCTCAGCTACCTAGTGAGACACTCCGCAACTTAGTGAGACTCGGTTTCAAAATAAAGAATAAAAAATAGGGCTGGGGGTATAGCTCGGAGGTAGAATGCCCCTAAGTTCAATCCCCAGTACTGCTAAATAAATAAATAAATAAATAAAAATTAAGGCAAAGATACCTTTACAGGTACATATTAAAGACAAAATCCTAAGCTGGGATCTAAAAATATTTTAGCCTACTGACCCAAAAGTCTGGTATTCCCCACCCTGCCCCAGTAGCCATTCTAGCAGTTAACCCCACCTAGAAAACTAGTCTTCAGGCCACCTAGATGTGTGTGTGTGTGTGTGTGTGTGTGTGTGTGTGTGTGTGTGTGTCACTGGGGATTGAACCCAGGGGCATTCTACCTTTGAGCTACACCCCCCCACCCTATTTTATTTTTATTTTGAAATAGAGTCTCGATAAGTTGATGAGTCTTACTACTTGCTGAGGCTGTCTTTGACCCTGTGATCTTCCAGTCTCAGCCTCCCAAGTACTGAGATTACAAGCATGCACCACCACACCCAGCTCCACCTAGATTTATTTACCAATCTCCATCCACCCTAGTGTCAAACTACAACAGTGTTCCTCTTTGATTCTCCATAGTTTCCAAACATTGAAACCTCTTCCTGAGGTGGTCTTCAAATTATTTCATGTTCTGCTATAACTGACCAGCATTGGCTACAAGACCCAAGCAACTGGCAAAAAAACACCTTTTCAAATTAGCCTATCTAGCCAGGCCTGGTGGGGCACACCTGTAATCCCAGTACTTGGGAGGCTGAGACAGGATGATCACAGGTTTGCAGCCAACCTCAGCAACTTAGTGAGGCCTTCCGCAACTTAGTGAGACCCTCTTTCAAAAAATAAAATAAAATAGGACTAGGTTGTAGCTCAGGGTAGAATGCTGAAGACACTTTAAGAGAATATGGACAGGGCAAGGATTAACATCAACATAATCACCAGCAGCAATAATAAAAGTGTTTCTGATCAAAACTAATACAAAAAAGAAAACGAATGACAAGAATTGGTCAACAAAAATTTTAAAAGTTGCTTTAAAATATGCTTTGTTATAACCTTTTTTGTCTTCTACCATGTTGATAAAGTTTTCTATTCTTTTTGTGGTACTAGGGATTGAACCCAGGGACCTTCTACCTCTGAGCTACACCACCAGCCACATTTTATTTTATGTTTTTAATTTTTAAACAGGGTCTCACTAAGTTGCTAAGTGTCTAAGTTGCTGAGGCTGGCCTCAAACCTGTGATTCTCCCATCTCAGCCTCCCAAGTACTGGGATTACAGGTACATGTCAACACTTCTGGCTAGCTTTCTATTCTTTATATTCCCTTTTTGCCTCTGCTAATTAGAAATCTATATTGTTTCTAGTCTCTACTTCAATATTTAACACTTGAGTACAAGTTTTGGGTTTTTTGGGTTTTTTTCGGTACTGGGGATTGAACTCAGGGGCATTCTACCTCCGAGCTACACCCCCAGCCCTATTTTTTATTCTTTATTTTGAAACTGAGTCTCACTAAGTTGCGGAGTACCTCACTAGGTAGCTGAGGCTGGCCGAGAACCCAGATCCTCCAGTCTCAGCCTCCTGAATGCTGGGATTACAAGCGTGTGCCACCACGCCCGGCGAGTACAAGTTTTTCTAGCAAATCCTGACGTTGTTTGGGAGGAGGATATGTATATCAGTGACATCAGTGGGTCTTTGTCGTGAAACCCACCTCACCTTATACTGCTGTCTAGGGAAGCGCTTCTCTAACTTTCAGTGGGGAACAACCAACTATTTGGGTTTTTTTTTATTCAATCCATTGTGAATCAATACTTTAGTAAAATACAATAAAAAGTCACAATCACATCCAATTGTATAAGAATTTTGAAAGCTTTACTCTCACTTTGCATACTTAGCTCACCATAGACTTGTGACAGTTCTTGAACTGGGTCTGGTCCACAGAATACATTGTAACTAACAATGGTCTAATTTGTTTTCTCTCTTTTCCTGTTTCTTTTTAGTTGTTTTCTCTTAAAACACATATACTTACCAAACACTGATTTTTGTTTATTAGCTTACAATTAGTAGTTAATTATGTTCACTAATGTTTTAAGCATTTTTATATCCCTTGTTATTTTCTTAATCCTACATCCTCCCTTTGGGATCATTTTTCTATTTATGTCGTTCAATATGAGTAGTAAACTCCCAGTCTTTGTATTTTTAAAAGTGTGGATCTTTCGCCCTCACAATAGACTGAAAGTTTACTAGAAACAGAATCATTCAGTTAAGAGTACTGTGAAGCCGGGCATAGTGATGCACACTTGTAACCCCAGTACTTGGGAGGCTGACACAGGAGGATTACAGGTTCGTGGCCAGCCTCAACAATTTAGAAAGGTCCTCCACAGCTTAATGAGACCCTGTTTCAAAATAAAAAATAAAATAGGGCTAGGGGTGCAACTCAGAGGTAGAATGCCCTGAGATCAATCCATAGTGCCACACACACACACACACACACACACACACACACACACACACACACACAGAGTACCGCGAAGATACATTTCTTCTGGCACCTACTGTTGTGATGAAAAGTCAGCCATTAATTCATAGATAATATTTTCTTACTCCTTCTAAACTTATCCTGACAGTTCTGCAGTTCCTTGGTCTTTCGAAGCTTCCTTTTACACAGAGAAAGCCCCACCTCAGCTTTCAGTGTTATTTTGCCCTGAGGAACGCATCTTCCAGCCAACTCTGCCTATTTATTTGTGTTTCTAATCTATTTCTGGCCCCAGAGATGTTTATTATCTTGGATTTTTTTTATTGGTGCATTGTAATCATACATCTTTGTTAGATACAAGCTGGTAAAGGCATACATGCACACATTTCTCATTTAACGCTTCCCCAATTCCCGTGCCACTCCTTCGTCCTCCCTTCTTCTCAAGTTCAGTTTAGTGATTGACTTTGATGTTTTTGTGAATGTACATCATGTGCATTAGGGTGCCCCCCACCATCACCTTCAGGTAATTCACCTTCTTTGCTCATCTAAGGTTTCTCCTTCTTTGTCTAGAATCCCTCTTATGTCCCACTTTCTCCCTAGCTTCCACATATTAGCGAGAGCATACGAGTTTTTACTTTTTATAACTGACTAATCTCACTTAACATAATGTTTTCCAGTTCCATCCATTTCCCTGCAAATGACATGATTTTGTTCTTTATGGCTGAGTAAAATTCATTGTGTACATGTCCCATAGTTTTGCAATCCATTTGTCTGTTGATGGACATCTTGGCTGGTTCCATAGTTCAGCAATTGTGAATTATGCAGCTATAAACATAGATACACATGCATCAGTCTGATAGTTTGGTTCCATTCTTTTGGATAGATACCCAGAAGTGGTATTGCTGGATCATATGGTAGGTTTATTCCCATTCGTCTGAAGATCCTCCATACTGCTTCCAAAGTAGTTGCACTAATCTGTAATCTGACCAACATCACCCTGCACAAGAGTCAAGCCAAGGTGGATCAAAGACCTGGAAGTCAGGCTAGAGACCTTGCAGCTACTTGAAGAGGGGATAGGGCCAACACTTCAACACATAGGCACAGATAAAAACTTTCTCAACAAGACCCCAAAGGCACAAGCAACTCAAAGGAAGATCAATACATGGGATTGCATTAAACTGCAGAGCTTCTGTGCAGCAAAGGAAACTATCAAAAACCTCAACAGAGAGTCCACAGAGTGGGAGAAAATTTTACCAGCTACTCCACTGATAGAGGACTAATATCTAGAATATACAGAGAACTCAAGAAACTCACAGCTAAGAAAACAAATAATACAATCAAAAAATGGGCAAAGGATCTAATTAGACACTTCACAAAAGAAGAAATACAAATGGCCAATAAATGTATGAGGAAATGTTCAACATCATTAGCAATCAGAGAGATGCAAATCAAACTACCTTGAGATTTTACCTAACACCAATTAGAATGGCAATAATCAAAAACACAACAACAAATGCTGGTGAAGGTGTGGAGAAGTGGGAACCCTAACCTTGGGTTTTTTATGTTTGTCTGTTTGTGTTTAGCAAGGTAAGTCTCTTTCAATTTCTCTGATTTGATCAATCATTGCTGTTTGTTTGATGCAGAGGAAGGTTTCAAAGTACACGTACAGTGCCATTTTGATTGAAAACCCTGCTTGTGACTTTCTTTAAACACACACACACACACACACACACACACACACACACACACTCACACACCCAAACACAAAAAGTGCTTTTTAAGGCTCATTCAGGTGTTCATTTGAAAGCTGATAAAGGCTAGACTTCTAAACTGACAAAGCTGACTAACTGAAGGACGACAGAATAAAATATACCACTTATAACAACTATATACTCAATAAACATTTATTGACCAACTGCTTTTGAATTCCAGATCTGCTATTTAGTTGCTGTGTAATCTTGGGAAAGTAATTTAACTTCTCTATGTCAGTTTTCTCTTCTATAAAAGGGCAATTGTGAGGTTTAAAAGAGGTAAAGATATGTAAAGTATTTAGTGGTGGCTAGCACATATGGATTCACTAAATATTAGTTATTATTATTACTGTTAGGGAAACATTTACTCTGCACTACCATGTTTCACACAGGAGAAAAACTTTCCACTCTATGTCCAGTTTCTCTGGGGACTTCGTTCACTCCCTCCAGGACTGGCAGATGATATATCTCACTGTTGAGCTTTGGAGGTGGAACTGGGAATGGCTGGCTTAGTTCTTCTGAGGATCCCTCCCATCCAGAGCAGGTTCTGTACAGCTCGCATACCAACTCTGCTTTTGTCGTGGAAGAACAGGCATTGTTTCTGTAGGAGGACAGCCTTAGTTTCATTGTTTTGTTATTTGGGAAGTAAGAGGTTAAGGTTGGAAGGAAAAATCTGCAAACACTTTTAGTTAGAATTTAAGCCACTCTTACCAATCAGCTTTATCAACAATAAAGCCAGTATTCTGATCTCCACATATCTCCTACTTTATTTTTAAACTTGTTCCAAACTCAGAAGAAAGGAATGCTAGTTATGGTCTACCCTAAACCTCAACAACAATTAGTACCTACCTATAGGGTTCTTGGGAGATTAAATACAATAGTAGGTGTAACACTAAACAGATGTTAGCTATTAATGTTACTCTTATTTCTATGTGCCAGACTTTGCATTGGATGATGAATCAGTTACCAACTACAGGTGAACTAAATGCCTCAATCGTGTCAGGAAAAACAACTCTGTAAATGGGGCATTACAAACAGCAGCAGTGTCCGTCTCATAATTCTATTATCATTAAGTAACAATTTTGTGTGTGTGTGCACATGCACAGGCATATGTGCGATATCAGGACTAGAACCCATGGGTGTTCTACCTCTGAGCTATACTCCCCAGTCCTATTTTATTTTTTATTTTTGAAATAGAATCTTGCTAAATTTCTGAGGCTGGTCACAAACCTATGATCCTCCTATTTCAGATTCCCAAGTTCTGGGATTACAGGCATGTGCCACCACACCCAGCAAATCACAAACATTTTTATTAAGTAAATACCATGTCCCAAGAACTGTGGCGGGGACTGGAAATTCAATACCACATACAGACATCTGTCCTTAAAAAGATTACAGACAAGAAAGAAAGACAAGCCTAGTTACAAAGTGGTATATTTTATGTCAAAGGCATACATAGGATGTTGTATACTATAGAAGCTCTAGAATTTTTTTTCAAGTTTATCAATTTGAACTAAGTTTCAAAAAGTTCATCTAGAATAACTTGTTCTACTAAATCCACTGAGCAATTTTCAATTCTCATTTTACTTGATTTCTCCCCTCTCTTAAAAAAAAAACAAATAGAAAGACAAACAAAATTTTTAAAACAAACTAAAACTAAGCCCTCTCTTTTTTTGGCCTCTGAGATTCTACAAAACTTTGTTCTTTTTTCTCTTTCCCCTAACTACTCTTTATCATCACCCTTCCCAATGCCTCCTTCTCCATTTGGCCTTTAAAGCCTAGGGTCCTTGAGGCTTGGTTACTTAGCCCTCTTTTTTCTTACTGTACTGATGTTCCTAGTTCAGACTGTCCACACTCAGAACTTCAATGACTATTCATCATTGGCCCCACTTTATATCTCTAACTCGGTTCTCTCCACTCACCTCTAGATTCATGCATCTGAACACCTACCAGCCTTCTACACATGTACATTTCAAAGGCATCTCAAATGCCATATGATTCCGTCTTAACTCACAATCTGCATCCACCTAACCTGGTCTTCCTTCAGTGTCCCCTAGTTTTCTGAGCCTGCCACCTTTATTTATCCATCCAGTTACTTCATCCAAGCCAGAAACCCAAAAGTCATCCTGACATTGTTTTTCTACCTTTAATTCAAACTATGATGGCACCCTAATGATTTTATCTCTAAAAGTTTTATAAGTCTATCTTCTGGGCTGGGGGTGTGACTCAATGGTAGAGTACTTGCCTAGCATGCACCAGGCCCTGGGTTTGGTCTTCAGTACCCTCCTCCCAAACTCTAGTCCAAAGTATCCACATCTCTGACCTGAAGATCCTCCTTACTATCTTTTCACATATATTCTTGCCTCTTCTACAATCATCCTTACGGAAGCCCAAATAAAACCATGAAAACACAAATCTGATTATATCACTGTCATACTAAAAATCCTTCAACACAGGACCCCCATTCCTAGGGTAAAAAGTTCCTTTAAAAAGTTCCATGTGAGGTGGTCCCTGCCTACCTCTACAACCTCATCTGCTGTCATTCTCCCTCACCACTGACCTTCCTTCAATTCCTATGACTCACCACAGGGCCAGGCGTGGTGGTGCACACCTATAATCTCAGTACTTGAGAGGCTCAGACAGGATGACAGCCTCAATGACGTAGCAAGACTCTCAGCAACCTAGCAAGACCCTGTTTCAAAAACAAAAAATAAAAAAAGGGTGCTGAGAACCCTGGGCTCAAACCTCAGTACCACAAAAAAAAAAAAAAAGACTCAACATGTCCTCTTCCAATTCATGGCCTTCCAACACATTAACCTCTTCTGCATAGAATGTGCTCTCCACTCACCCCCACTCCCTTCATACAGTTCACTTCTATCTTCTATTCATCATCCGGATTACAACTTTAACAGTCCAGGCCCAAAAAGACCTTTCTGGAGGAACTAGAATAGGCTGACATGATCCTCTGGGCTCCAGAGGTCCTCCTGCTTCAGCAGAGTAGCTGGAACTAGAGGCGTGCACCATCCTGCCTGGCTTCGTCCTTGTATTCTTAGCATTTGCAGTACAGTAGCTGACATACAAAGGTGCTCAATAAAATGTTTTTGAATGAATGGAATGTTCTATAGCATTTTGGATAACAAAGAATGATAAAACAACATGATCACTAAGTGCAAATAATATATAGAGCTCCAATTTTTTTAGGTAAAACACCACAGTGAATAGAAAGAGGTTTTAGAGGAAGGCAACCTGAAATCTCAGAACAGTGCGGCCAGCCTCAGCTACCTGGTGAGGCCCTTCGCAACTTAGTGAGACCCGGTTTCAAAATAAAGAATAAAAAATAGGGTTGGGGGTATAGCTCAAAGGTAGAATGCCCCTGCGTTCAATCCCCAGTACCACACACACACAAAAAAATCTCAGAACAGCTGCTACCTAGATTCTGTGAAGCTCACCCCTCATGATCTGTTTCCTCATCTATAAAAATGACAAGGACAGAACTCACTACATTGGGTTTATAGCTGGTATTTAGTGAGAAAAAGAACATGAATCACCTACCATAGAGAATAGGTACTTGATATATATGGATTCTCAGTCCTCTTTTTCTAGTCACCTTTAGACAAACGACTAACTATAAAATGTGACTTCTGGTTTCTTAAAGTTATAAAAGACATCTGAAACACTTTGCTAAAACTGTATTTAATCAAAATTCACCATTCTTTCTTAACCCCCCAAAGAATTATGTAGACATAATCTTGCCGGGCGTGGTGGCGCACGCTTGTAATCCCAGCATTTGGGAGGCTGAGACCGGAGGATCCGGGTTCGAGACCAGCCTCAGCTACCTAGTGAGGCACTCGGAAACTTAGTGAGACCCGGTTTCAAAATAAAGAATACAAAATAGGGCTGGGGGTATAGCTCGGAGATAGAATGCCCCTGAGTTCAATCCCCAGTACCGAAAAAAAAAAAAAATTAAAAAAAGAAAACATAATCTTGATTTAGGAAAGATTAATTGGGGTGGTTATGTGTCTTCGAAAACCAGTTTTCAATCTAAAAAGCATTCAACCTAAGCCACACTAAACAAGAAACATACAATAATACACAAAACATGACCCTATTTACACAGAGATTCTGAGGATTACATCTACCCAGGGGCAAGGCACTCCTGCACTAAACAAAACTCACGACATGAGGAGAATCCTCTTACCTTATGTTCAAATGGAGCACCATAGTAGCCATCATTTAGACCAAAAATGATTTCATTTTGGTTGCGAGCGTGAATCTAAGAGAGGAAGAAAACATACAATTAGTTCTTCCCTTACAGTCACATTTTATTTAACACGATCAGAAAAGGACAG
>PVLC010024306.1:0-24891 GCA_004027655.1 Graphiurus murinus
GGCCCTAGCCCCCAGGTGAGCTGGGGGCTTTAAAAGCAACATGAGGAAGCTTCCGAACAGCTCCCTTGGCTCTCTCCAGAATTGCAGCTTTGTCCGAGGAAATATTCACCTTCCTGGTCCCATATTGTGTTTCTGCTTGAAATTTGAGCAGAGCAGTCTACTAGAGGTACTGATTGCTATGAATGTATTTTGTTAAAAGACTCCTGATACCTTTACGCAGCTGCTCAAATTCAAAACACACGCACTTCTTCTACCTGGGGGTGAACTCACTGTACTCAAGTTCCCTAAGAAAGGTCTCTTCCTTCTCCCCCATGCCTCCCAAAAAGAGTGGAACCGAGAGAGATGGAAAAACACGGTGCTCTGGGACATGGCCTTACGTACCCTTCCTTCACCGTCACATTTTCAGAACCAGTGTTGCTAGAAGTGGGGCTGCTCCAAGGACTGGGGGAACACGCATGCGCATCTGGGGCAGGAGAGGGTTCATCACGAAGAGGCCACTCTCCTCTGGACTCTCAGTTACTGAAGTGCCAGGGACTTCTCTTACCCAGGTGTGGAGGGCAGCGATGGGTTTGGAGCTCGGCGTGGCTCATTTGCTGCAGCAGCAAACACCCAGCACCCTTTGGCATACTTTCGGCTAATAACTAATAAGATGTCATATGCTTTTATATTATTCACATGGTATAATATATTCCGAACCACATCTGTTGAAAATAAATTTACATTAGGAATTAAAATAATGCCTCCAAATCACCACAGTGTGATAGTTTGCTAAGTGAAAATTGACTCATAAAAGAAAGGTAAAACAGGGAACCTCTGATTGCAAAGTCTCTGTAGACAATTTGAGATTACACATCGAAGACCATATGTTTCTATGCAAATGTGACATGTATCTAATATTGGGAGCATTTCCAGAAAATGCGGTGCAATATGCTCTTCCGAAAGAACCAAGTCTTGCTTGGTATTATGCTGAAGCAGTTTGTGGATGGAATGCATATGGGAATGGCGCCTCAAAACAAACTTTTCTTTTAGACTGTTATTCCATTTGAGAGACGACAGCAGATGGCTGAACTGGCACAGGAACGCACTTCGGTGCAGTTCTGAGTCACGGCTGTTGTGGAGGTGCCAGAGCCGAGTGACCGCAGACCGGATTCTTAATGGTTTTCTGAAGCGGCCTTCCTTTTCTTGTATTGTTTATGCATAAAACCTCTGCAGTCATTCTCCACAGACATATTTCATGTTAATGTTTTTGGATTTGTTGGTTTCAGTAACAGAAGCTTTATATTAATGTTACAACTTCTCTAGAAATCATTTTCTTTTCACAAACGTCAACTGTCTACATTTTTGCGTATGCCGTGCAATATTATTATTCCACAGTCCTTCCCTTCTCCTTTCATGTGCACTCTCTCTTTCAGCCTCTTCCAGGTACTAATGCACAGAAACAATCATACATGATACTTACTAAGTTTATATTCACAAAATTATATTTGTTTTGATCCTATGTAAGGAGTCTTCCTAGCTTCCGATTTCAGTACATTTTCCTGGGCCCACCACCAGCATTGCTGTGTTGTCTGCCATTGTATTTCTTACTCTTGTCTGATTAGTGTATTTGGAAAGCACAATAACAATGCAACCTTATTGTTCCCATGAGAGACTAAGAGATGGGCAGCTGCTGTGATGCCAAGTAAAAAAAAAAATCAGGGATGACAGCTCAGCTCTGTCTTATAGACTCTCCATGGCCTTTTCAAAGCGAAAGAAAGTGAGAACAGGAAGAGTCTGTGAGGCACGCCTAGACCCAGCCATAGTGTAAAGCAATTCCCATTCGACCATAATTTAAAAAAAAAAAAGTTAACAATCTTGTCTCCAAGATTAATGGCCTTATGCTATTTAAGTTGTTCATTTATCGAGTCATTTTTCAGGTGCATATAAGGAATAAAGTATATGTATTAGCAAGAAGAAAATAATAATAAACGAGTAGAAATTTCTGCTGATGAGAAGTATTTGTTTAGTATTGCAGACACTGCATAAAATGTTTTACTATTATTTTTCTAAAACAAGTTCTATTTCCTTTCAACCCCAAGCTTCTCAATGGTTATTTATGTCAGAGACATTAACTTTAATGGATACTTGTCTTAAAAGTCCCTATGTAATGAGAGTGAACTACAATTGTCCTTTTTCTGAAAAGATGGCTTCCTGCCAGGCTTGGTGGTGCACACTTTTAATTCTAGTACTTGGAAGGCTAAGATAGGAGGAATGCAGCTTTGAGGATGGTATGCAGTAACTTAGCTAGCCCCTGTTTCAAAATAAAAAAAATTAAAGGGCTGCTGGTATAGCTCAGTAGTAGAACACCTCTGGGTTCAACCCCCAATACCACAAATAAAAAAAAAAAAAGAAAAGAAAAGAAAAAAGATGGCTTCCGTATGGCTTTCCAGGCCCCATTCCTGGTAATGATGCAAGCCAAACAACTTGCAGAACTGTGCTGTTGTGGTGCCATATGCTCTACTGCTGTCAAGACAGAAACCTGTGAAGAACATTCTATGAAATAAAAACTGAACTGTGCTTCAGACCTTACATTTTGTGTTTGCATGGAAAATAAAAGTAAAGCAAGGCTTTCTGTAATCAATAGACAAATATATTCTTTGGGGGATTTGAAGCCAAAGGGAATCATTAATAACACTTAAAAAGTCGTCACCATTATTGGATTCCATAACAAGTATAATCCATTTCGCCTCTGTGTCCATGTCATGCAGCAAATGGTATCACAAAACAGAGTAGCGGATCAGTGATCTGAGTCTCTGTGAGTCACTGAGAGAGTGGGTGAGCTTTTCTTCATCTCCAGCACACTGTGTGGCACATGGTAGGTACTAATGATCAGCGAGACAATTAATTAATCACAGAGTCAGGAACCTATGTTGAGCCAACATTTAGTAGCAGTAGGTATAAGATTCAGCAAGTAACCGCACTTCTTTCAGCATTGGTCTTTTCCAACCTTAAAACATGCATCAGAATATTTTAAGTTATGGAGATCATATAAAATAATATGAACAAACTACTTCACATTGTGTTTTGTGCTAATTTGCAGATCAAGACTTGTTCAGGGTCTCGTTCAGCATGAGTTTTTTGTTGCTGCTTTTTATGTTTTCAAAAAAGTATTCATTTCTCACTTCTCCATGGAAAAATTATATTGCAGTTATGTTAGAGTAAAAATTTAGAGAAAGTTTTGGCCATCTTCAGATGACCTTAAATTCATGACAGAGACTTTGTATAGTTAACCCTCCATATCTATGGTGTGTATCTGCATCTGTGGATTCAACCAATTGCACATTCAAACTATTAAAATAATTGCATTCGTACTGAGCATGTGCAGACCGTTTTCCTTGTCATGATTCCCTCAACAATACATTTGACAACTATTTATGTAGTGTTTACATTGCTATAGGTATCATAAGTCATCTAGAAGTGATTTAAGGTATGCACAAGGATGAGTGAAGGTTATGTGCAAATATTACATCATTTTATACAAGAGACTTGAGCATCCATGGATTTTCAGTATCCACAGGGGTCCAGACCCCCCAGGAGGATACTGAGGATGACTGTATTCAGTAATCTCGTTGGACAATTTGAAATATTCTTTCCTTTTGTTGCTTTCTACCAAATGGGTTGAAACTGAACTAAAGAAGATTGAATTAATCATCCGAAGTACTTAGCAATAACTCAAACTTGGATATTCATATTTATGAAAGAGTTCTTGAAGGACCAGTGTACCTATTAGTGAGATACAAGGAAAACTGTATTTAAAAAAAAAATTCTTCCACAATGTTAATTCAGTTACTACATAGATTTAGAATAACATTGGACTTTGAATTGTGGACATGTTTTCCAACACAGACCTTCACAGTTAAATTGCATAACCATTTTCAGAGACAGTACTCTATCAGGTTTCTGCTAATTGTCTCCTGGGACAATCGTAGGCATTTGTATTCAGAAGAATATTTCACTTTAGTTTGAGTTTATCTTTTTATTCACAGACTTTTAAAAAGTTAACTTTTTTTCCAACCAGTTCCTGGGAGGATGATTGAAGCTTGAATAAATACTTAACTAAGACAGACTCCTATTAGAGTGTTATATCCAAATTACTTGAAATGGAGGAAGGGAGGAAGTATAAGGAATTTGAATAAAAAAAAATTTCAGAATTAGAGAGTTCTTCTGATTTTCTTGGTTCACATGAAATATAAAATTATAAGAATTGGAGACTGGAGACTACTTCTTTTGAGACTTCCCCACTAGCTTTATTGTCTACTATTGTGATCATGAATGTGCATTTTTATATCCTGCAGATTTTAAGAACCTTGAAGTCAGGGGCATTGCACTAGTATGTCATTTTTTTGTTGTTGTTGTACAAGAGATTCAACCCAGGGGCATTCTACCTCCAGGCTACGTCTCCGGTCTTATTTTTTATTCTTTATTCTGAAACAGGGTCTCACTAAGTTGTGGAGGACCTCACGAAACAGCTAAGGCTGGCTGCAAATGCAGATCCTCTGGTCTCAGCCTCCAAAGTACTGGGATTTCAAGTGTGCACCGCCACACCCAGCTAAGTATGTCATTATTTTTTAACAATTAAATCTGAATCCTCTTTTCATGCTCTAGTCTTATTGCAAACTTTATTTTAGATGTATTCTGTCTGAACTTTAAAAATATTTTAAAATATATTGTAATGCAATATAAATTTAAAATATATTGTAATGCAATATAAATGCGTGTATTGCATATAAATGCAATATAATCTGCTTTTCTATGGATATATTGCACATAAATGCAACATAATCTGCTTTTCTGTGGATTGGGTTCATTTTCCCTCATTTCCTGTGGTTTCTGTAGGTTCCAATGTCCCTATTCTATATGGCTGCCAAGTTATTAATTCCTTATTCTTAGACTTGTGTCCCACAGCCAGCGTGGGGCCAAGGAGTAATGATGACGGATCAAGACCCGCTGCTACTGCAGCTGCCAGGGAGACTGGGGGCCCCGTGGTAAATGGTGCACATTTTAAGTGCTGGGCAGAAGCTGCAGAGCCATCAGCCCTCTCTCTTTCTCCTCCAATACCTCACAATTTACTCAAAGCCAATTAAAGTCTGAAAATACCTTGGATTATTCATTATGGGCTAATGTTGTGGCATTAGTAGCACATTTTTATAACTTGATTTGTCTAAGGAATTGACCCAATGTGTTAAACTCAGAGAAGATGACGAATCATCTAGTTACCCATTCTGTTAAAGATGATGCATTTTAAATTATTTGTGCAAACATTAAAACCATTTGATATGCCATGGGAATTCAAGAAATAGGGTGAGAGTTAACTTTAGTATATTAGGTGGTCTTTGTAATAGAAATACTTGGTTGAGTATTGGAAAGACTAATTAGGCCAGTTTTTACTAAATAATTTGCTAATTGTGCTTATAATCTTGTGGCTGAGGGTGATTATTTTCAGATCAATATTTCCTTTTAATAGATAAGAATTTACTACTTAAGTGTTTGTACTAATGAGATTAATAAGAGACATGTTTGAAAGGTACTGTGTGCTCTAGAAATAATCTCTGAACTTGAGAGTTACTCTTTTAATTACAAACTTCTGGCCTGGTCTTTAGCCATCTCAGTCTGACAGCCAGAGAACCGAGGGATGTCTTCTTCTAGGATGAGCAAGTTCGTCCATTGTTGAGATGGTACAGTCATCAAACCACTGGTGCTCACACTTTGCAGCTTCTTGGGGTCCACCAGGACCTTTGCAAAGTGTTGATTACTTGAGCCCGAACCTACACTTAGGATTGAATATCCTTGGAAGTGGGGCTTAGCACTCTGAGGCTTAGACACACTGAAGTCTGGTGAGCCTTATGGAAAGTATTCTGAGATAGAAACCTGTCTGTCTTACCTTGGCAGAAAACAAGTGTTGTGTTAGTTAGGCAGTGTGGAACACCTGCTGCCTGTTCCACGTGCAGTCTGAACTCATCAATCGAAATTAAGTGTGAGAGATGGTGTTGATGTGATGGCAGCTATCAATCATCTTCGGCTTTTGACACACACTTTCTATTCCTCCTTCGTGCGAAGAATCAGCATCGTGGAGTGAATCTTTATCAGTTCAGTCCTCGGCAGTTGGCACTGTCAACTGCAGCAGATGGGTGGCTTTAACTTTTAAAATTGTGGAGACTGTTTGGATACAGTTCTCTCCATTACCCAAACATTCCCCTGAGGCCTCCAGAGAGAAAAGGCAGACTTGTAGCCAGCACGTATCCTGAAATTGGCATTGACAATATGGAGACATATTTCTAGTAAAAGAAAAAATGTTGAAGATGGAGAGTAATACGAACATTTTGTAGTTGGTAAAAGTTTTGATATACATTTTTGGTTGAGTTTCCAGAACTCACCCAGTGACTGAATTAGATATTAGAAGAAACCCCAAACAGGTTTCCGAACTTACTCTGGATCCCCCTTTCCTCCTGGTTGCTGCTCTCCATTCTGTGATTGCTATTGTGGTCCACACGATCCAAGAAAGCCAACACTTGGGAATGGATCTCTTTTGTCACTGTAATCTGGCGGTTCTTTATTGAGACCAACTCATTCCATTTTGCCTAGGACTTTTGCAGTTTTTGCCCTCAAAATCCTGGGTCCTGGTATAACCCTTCAGAGCTGGAGTGGTGGGTTACCCTGGATCACTTTGCAAGGCTTTACCAGATGGGTAGCTTTCTCCACCTGAGGAGACCTGACTTTAAAGGATGCTGGAGGGTGAAGCTAAAGAGGTCTTATTTAAATCACCAGTGAGAGGTAAAAATAAGTAATATGAAAGAACTGTGATGTAGTTATTAAAAACTAAATCTATTCAGTTTTAAAAAGGATCTTGCTAAAAGAGGATTTAATCTCACTCTGAGATTGTGTATTTTCTCCTTTGTTGTCATAAACAATAGTTTAAAATAAAATGATGGTGATTTAAAGAGTGCATATTTTTAAAAAGGTAAAAGCTGGTGATATTATAATGGTGCCTTCATTTGTGGGTTGTTTTTCTATCTTTTTTCAAAAAATATTTTCCTATGAAATTCAGAAGTCTGCAAACTACTGATGTGTGGTGTGTAAAAGGAGAAAAGAATGTTTTAATCATGCAGATGTTCTTGTGAGGATTAAAGCTTTGCATTTAACATATCTTCTATAGTGGATTAACATGTGCATTCTGTCATTCATTCAGCCAACATTTAAATATTGTTCACTACATATGGTGCCGGTCTTGGGCCTTGTCCATGTTTGGAAGAGGAGGCAGGTCCTGGGAGAGCTGTGTAAGTTGAGGAGTGTCTGCTCTGTTGTGCACCTCCCAGGGGAATGGTAGCATCAGTGTCCTTGAAAGACTAGAGATAACTCTTCCCAAGGGAACCAGGAGGTCTTTCTCATGCTTTTCGGACTTGTAGAAAGGCTGGACTCTATAGCTCCATGACATCCTTCATCCATTTGATCCCCAAAGAAACTGAAGGCCTTTCTTCCTGGAGCCTTTTAAAAGATGAATGTCCACAATTTCTGCTAAGAGCTTCCTGCTGAGCCCCTGCAACTCTCAGCTCTAGCTGTTTGTGGGGAGCTCAGTAGGGTGGAAAGAGCACTGGACTTAGAGTCAGAAGATCCCAGTGTGGGCACTTAAGTCATGACTTCTTTTCTCAATAACAATGATGGCAAATATGCATGGTTATAAAGACTCGCACGTGTTATAGTAAAACAGAAATGCTGTAAGATTTTACCCTTCAGAAGAAGAAGAATGGTCCTCTGTCCCCATCACCAGATATTGTTTAATTTAATAGATGTATTTTTCATAAGTGTCTCTAAAATGTGGCATTTTGTTCACTTTATTTTCTATAAGAGGGTTTCAGAGAAAGGAAAATTGTTGGGGAGGGAGAGTAATTTGTCCTTTTTCATATCAAGAACACACTATTTGATTTTTCCAAACTAGAAAAAAGGAAAAAACATAGTAATAGAGCTAAATATTTTGTTAAACTACAGAAATGAAGGTGTTTTAACACAACCGCAAGATAACTGATTGTGAAGTTAGTGAAGATTTTTCAAATAGCAGAACGTGGAGTCCTACACAGGGTAAAATACTCAGAGATTGATTTTTAGTAGTGCATTAGCTTGCTTTTGTAGTATATTAGCAGTATATCCATAGCTATGACCAAACACCTGACAAGAATAACTAAGAGGAGAAAAGGGTTGTTTAGGTTCCCTCGGGGGTCCAGTCCATAGCTCGCGGCTCCCAGCAGACCTGCCATGGCAGTGGGCATGGTAGAGGAAGACTGCTTAGGTCATGGCAGCCGGAAGCAGAGAAAGAAAGAGGAGGGGGTCAAGGTCACACTCCCCCTGACCTGCCCCTCCAGCCACTGCCTGCCCTACCAGAGTCCCACCCAGCAAGTCCATTCAAATTATAAACACATGGATGGACTGACCCACTGAAAAGGTTAGAGATCGAATTATTTCACCTCTAAGCATTTCTGCATTGCCAGTACCTGAGCTTTTTGATATCTAAACCATAATAAGTAGGAAAAAAGAAATCTCATAGAAATAATGGCTGGAAGGGAAAAAACAAAAAAAAAACTAACTCCCATAGGCTCAAAGGGCTTCATGGAAGTTTGTATGTGACAGTGGATGTATCCCTGGGATGCTGGGTGGAAATGCATGCGGCTGGTGACAGGTGACAGGAAGGTGCGTGTCAGAGCCATCGTGGACGGTCGTGCAAACTGGGCTCTCTCCACGAGCGTCACATGGGAAGGCACACCATTCACACAACTCACTTCACAGATTTGTTATTTATTATGATAATTTTTTGGCAAAGAGTAGACACGTAGCTTGATCTAACAAAATCAGTATTTCGCAATTTTTTAACAGATGGATATAAAGAGGAGTAAGGGCGCCTTCTTCCAATTGTTCACAAATGGCCATATGGGCTAGCAATAGCCTGTGTTTACACTGATAGAGTTATTTAAAAATCCAAGGAAGCAGTAATGGCGAAGATAATTTTTAGAAGTCCTTATTGATAGGAAAATTGTGATGTACAGGAGAGGATATGCAAACATGTATGTTTCTAGGGCTCAGGGGGATGAATGAGTGGAATAAGCCAGGTTATGTACTCTAAACCTGAGTTTGAGCTGGGTGTGGTGGCGCATGCTTGTAATCCCAGTACTTGGGAGGCTGAGACAGGAGGATCTGGGCTCGCAGCTAGCCTCAGCTACTTAGTGAGGCACTCCGCAAATTAGTGAGACCGTGTTTCAAAATAAAGAATAAAAAATAGAGCTGGGGGTGTAGTTCAGAGGTAGAATGCCCCTGGGTTCAATCCCTAGTACTGCAAAACAAAAACAAAAACAAAACAAAACAAAACAAAAAACCCTGAGTGTGCCCGGTTTACACTGCACCTGTAGAGGTTCTCTTCATTTATGAAACCTATCTGAATGAGTGGCACCGGCTTGTCTCCAACTGAGTTTGCCCCTGGAAACACAGAACACAGTCCCATAGTGGCTGGGACTTCTAGTTTTTCAAGGGATATTCACAATTTATGTTTTTAAGAAAAATCCTCATATTTTGTATAAATGGCTTTAATAAAATGTATTGTCAGCTAGGGAGAAAGTGGGTCATAAGAAGGATAAAGAAAGAGAAACCTTAGATGAGCAAAGAAAGTGACTTAACTGAAGGTGATGGGGGGCGGGGGGGAGAACACCCTAATGCACATGATGGACTTTCACAAACACATTAAAGTCAATCACCAAACTGAACATGAGAAGGAAGGAAGGGGAAGGGAATGAGGCAGGAATTGGGGAAAGGTTGGATGAGAGTTGTATGCATGTATGCCTCTACCGGCTTGTACTGCACAAAGATGTATGATTACAATGCACCAATTAAAAATATCTATACATATATATATATATATTATAGTGTGTTATCCCAAAAAAGCACAACCCTGGTCTAATTCTACATAGCTAGACTAGCATTTAAGACCTTTTTCTTAGCCCAGACTGCAGATCTGCTCGGTGGGTGGGGGAGATGCCTGCTCACATGGGTCATGTCTGGCACACCTCTACCTGGCGTGTCATAGGAGCTCATCAATATTTACTGGGTGGTCAAAGCCTGAACATTTCCTGCTGATAATAAAGTTAAAGTTTTGACTTAATTTGTTGTCAATACTTTCACAAAAAGGGGAAGGAACCTCCAAGGAAATTACTTATTCTAGACTGAGTTTCACTGTCAGAAAGTTTAGCCCCATCCTGATAGAGTTCTCAGTCTGCAAGAAAGGAAATGCCATGATAATCATGCACACACAGTGAATTGAAGGAAACCTGACCTCCAAGGTAGAATAAAGGCAAGGATCAGATACCGCGAAGGAATTGGATTTAAGCTTCTGGAAGAAGAAACTCTGACTATTCACCTACATGTGATGATATTAGGAAAGAAAAATGGGGTTATCGCTAACACAAGCAATTTAGATGCTGTCCACTGAGTTTACACTGTGAAAGGGGAAGTGCAGATACTGAAAAAATAGGAAGTAACCGAGGAGAAGCATGAAGAAATACAGAAGTCTACAAAAATTATGTATGTACGTATGAATGTATGTATGTATGTTTTTGGTACTGGGATTTAACTCAGGGGCATTCTACCTCCGAGCTACATCCCCAGCCCTTTTTATTTTTGTTTTTAATTTTGAAACAGGGTCTCACTAAATTGCAGAGGTTCTTGCTGAGTTGCTGATACTGGACTTAAATCTATGACCCTCCTGTCTCAATCTTTCAAGGTACCTGGTTTAAGGCATACATCAACACATTTGGCTCAAAAATATTTTCAGAGCTGAGACAAGAAGGATTCATAACTTACGTTGCTTATAGCATGATGGGAAGAGTGGCTGAATGCATGAATGGACGGATCAGTAATATGTTACTATCCTTCACACTTCACACTTTTCTGAGGCCTGAGAGGAAAGTTCAGCCCATAGCTTAGGATCAATAATGTAATTTTAATGAATAGTTAAGAAAACTAGCATTATTCAACCTTTTGTTTGTGTTATAGCTACAAGTATCCATAATTAAAATGAACAAAATAATTTCAAAGGTAATGAAAACTTAATGGAATAAGGAGATAGCGAAGGAACATCTACTTGCTTGAAATGATAGCTGATTTTGAGTGCTTACAATAAACCGGGAGCTAGGTGAAGTGCTCTGCAAGGCATTGGCACATTGATTTTTCCACAATAAACCCATTATTTTAGCCTATTTTGAGCTGCAACAACAAAGTATCTGAGACCAGATACCCTACCTATCTATCTATCTATCTATCTATCTATCTATCTATCTATCTATCTGAGAGGCTTACTTAGTGCTCCGTTCTGAAGGCTGAAAAGTCCAAACAGCTTGATGCTTGTCTCTGGCGAGGGCTCCCTAACTGTGCAAAACCATAGCAGAGGGCAGTGCATAAGGGGGGGGGGGTGCAAGCATAAAGAGTACTGGGAATACAAGAGGGAGTCAGGGGTGCCAGACTCACTTAAATTACCCCTCTCTGAGTGCTAATTCAGTCCCACAGAACATGTGCACACTCCCCTAGGGAAAACATTATCCCTCTTGAAGACCTGGTCCCCTTCTTAAAGTCCTCATACCACGTACTGTTATTGGGAAGCTAAGCCTCCACATGAGTTTAGGCAGGGACAGACCATGAGCCATCAACTAGAGTGTCTATGCTGTCATTCCTCTTGTTAATCTCACTATCTAGTTAGAGAAACGAAAGTTAAGGAGATTTCAGACTTGGAAGTCTTGGCCCTCGGCCTCATGGCTGGTGAATGCAAAGCCAGAGATGGTGATTGAGCCCCGTCTTCAGAGCTTCCATGTTTGATCAGTAAGCTATCCTTCCCCCTAAGGACTCAGATAGCTAACTGTGAATGATTTGCACAGCAGAGTCCTGATACAGTTACAGAAGGGATGGAGTCACTCTGTCTCCCCCCTCTTGGTGCTACCCAGTTGTTGAGAAGGAGGACGTGAGACTGAAAAAGAATGAATGTTCCTGTTCTTTCATTTCACAAAAGCTGCCAACTAGTGAGTTTGGCACCAAACTGTCAAACTATTGAAGAACTTATTTGTGAGTGTTTAGAGAGGGTGGATGATAAGTGGGAGCTGAATCAGTTTTCAATTCATTTGGATACTGAAATTATAATTAGAAATTATAATTTCTAAACATTAGTAGAGTGGTGCAGGAGAGTCTTACATGGTATCTCTGAGCTTCACCATCATTCCGTCTTCCTGATGTGTTTGTGAATAAGTGAAGTTCTGTGAACCAGAGCCTGAACCTGGGGATCGTCAACTCTACACCGCAGTTACTCATCCACTACCACCCAGCTGTGGGGCTTCCAATAGCTAGTGAACTCCTCCACAACCCAAATTCTTCATGCCAAGAGTAGTGTGAAAATCCAGACTTGGGCCCTGTGGATGGGAGTGGCTCAGGGAAGTGGCTGGCACTTAGGCATGCACTTACTTTCTTTGCTATCTTTCATAGAACCACAGAGTAATGATAGGTGGATTTATAGCTTGTGGAACAACTTCTCTTCTTATGCCCGCACAAATAAAAAAGAGGGAAGTCTCCAGCAGCATGTCAGAGGGCTGTCTGTTTCAGGCTTTTTCCATTTGCTTTATGAGAACAAAGAAGCAATGCTTAACAGACTTGACTGGAGCTTGGAAGGAAAAGGGGTGCACTGATCGCCTGCTCACTGTTGAGAATCCAGGTAACCTTCTGTGGTGGGGTTAGGGGCTGAGCCACGGGATGATATTTAGCAACAACACAAGTGAAGCTGTTGGCTTTATTTTACGGAAAGTGATCACAGGAAGATAAGACATTAAGAAAGCATTGCGTATGTGTAGAACATATGTTCATGACTGAAGAAGGACTCAGTGCCACTGACCACAGGGCTATGCTCTGCAACTTCAGAGGACTTCATTATACTGTACCACCTCCAAAGAGGAGAGCCAGGATAAGGCCCAGAGAGGACATGGCTCACTTTCCATGGGGAATATGGCTGTAAGCCTGGAAGGATAAAAGCTACAGATGCTTATAACAAACCCTCGAAATATGGAAACAGACATATTTTAAACAGATCGGCTTGTTCTTTGAGCCTCCAGAAGAAAGACCATGGATCATTGTTTGGAAGGTCTAAAGAGACAGGTTTCTTTTCTGAAGGCAACCTTCTAAGAGGTTCGGCCACTCAGTGACAGGTTAGACCCCTTTGTAAAATAGCAAGGTCCCTGTGGTTGGAAAGTTAAGAGTTTTGCCCCTTGGAAAATCGAACACATTATGTGGGGCTGTGTCTGTGTAATCATCTAAGTATTTTGCCTCTCACAAAGGAGTTAATCTTCATTCTTAGGAAGCTCACACATGTACACAGGTATGTACACAGGTATATATGTGCACACATGGACTTCTGTTAATGGCGGGAGCACCATCTTACCGAATGTTGGCTTTTTGCATCAGAACCTTTGCATTTTCTTGGTCCCACCGACATGATTGGTTATAGAAAAGAGGAAGGCGAATAATGAGCTAGAAAAGAAAAGAAAACTCCAACTATGGAGAAGGGCTCTTCACAGCCCTGGACCTCAGCAGGTGGACAGGCACTCCATGGCTCTCCTTCCTTCCTGTTCTTCCCATGCTTGGGATACACATGCCCCCTCCACTGCCAGTTAATCCTTCTTCCTCCTCCTCCACCTGGCATACCTCCTCATCCCTCAAGGCTTGGCTTGGCTTAACTGCCCCCTCTTTCTGCAGCTTTTCCCAGGCTCTGTTCTCTTTCCAGGAGAAGCTGACTGTGAGAGCTCCCATTGGTTCCTTTACCCACGTGTTCCTGCTGCTGGCTGACACTTTCAGAATATTCTGGCAAAATCCCACATTACCAGTCTCTTCTGTCATCTAGATAGAGGGATCTTAGAAAGAGGAGCATCCACATATGTTTCTCTAGGCCTAATATGCAGTACTTGGTCAATACATTCCTTTTGAAGGAAAGGCAGAGTAGGTTTCTCAAGAGTGCTAGTGGTGCTCCTTGAGGGACCCGTCCCCCTCCCTGACCCCATAGGATGTTGAGGGCATAGTTGTGTGCTTAGTATCCCTGGCCTGCTCACCGACATGGCACCATCAATCCCTACAGATTATAACAACACAAAGCACACATACACTTCTGGTCCACTGAGAATCTCTGGGGCAGAATATGCTGATCCTCCTGGACAGAATTCCATTGTACTTCTTTATGTTCTTTTGGCCTATCTGCCAATCAGAAAGAAGATATGACCTTAGTGATCATGGGCTTATGTTTGATGTAAAACACTTGCAGAAATCATAACTATTCCATCTCTACAGAAAGGTTTCCAGTCCTGTTATATACACTCAGAGATTACCAAAACTTAACATTAAAACTGTAAAGGAAACTGTTATCAAAGTCCTAACATTTTTAAGCAATGAGATTTCAGTAAATCTTCTTTCTGGGATTTTGTGAGTGCTGCAGAAAATCAGATTACTCATTCCTCTTTTCAAAAAAGCCCTTTTCATCATAAAGAAAAAAGAACTTGTGCTGCAGGATTAAGTGATTGATGTGATAAGTAATACTGAATGAATGGAAAATCACTGTAGTCAGGATATAACTCATACCTCATATATTTTTCTCTTCTGATCAATATTCAGCATATAAATGGCCCTAATTTTCCATGTTCAGAAGAAAAAATAGAAGAAGGAAACAAAGCATTGAAAGGTTAGAATGGAAGGGCAGTGTTTCATGTCAGATGACTATAATTTAAATCCTGTGGTCCGTCAGGTCATAAAATAATAGAATGCTTTAACTATGGAAAGATTATTTATAGCAGGGTAAAAATATTATACCCAAGGCGAATGCAAGAAAAAAATCTATGATAATGGGGTGGAGTTAGAGGAAAACTTTAATGTAAAATTATTCTACAAAATATAGAAATGGTATAGTAATATACTTTTTAACCACTGCTCTTCTCTCTACTTGCGATGCTATTAAGTGTCAGGGGCTGTCTTCTTGAAACCAAACCAAGTCAGTAAATCCAATCATCGTGCATTGCACAGAAAACTATTTAAATCTATGCTAATGTGATTTTCTCTGTACATTCAGTGCATTAGTGTTGTGACAAATATGCATCCATGTAACTTTTTCATTTCTGAGATTGGTTTTTAATCTATGGTAAGAACCTGGGGCAATTAAGGAGAATATCACTGCTTTATAACATCTCCTTTTCTGCCTCAGTGTTTCAATGCTTGTTTGATTTCCATGGGCAAAAAGAAAGCCCCTTTTAAGTGAGATGTTTCTAATCTCTTGAAGTATTAGTACCAGAGACCTCAGGCAAAAGCAATTCTCAAAAGTGCTCTGTGAGGTAGTTTTATATGTGATTATAGCATATCTAATATCATGCAAATATTAAAGAGGTTTTAAACTTCTAAATGCATTGAATTTTTTTATCCTCAGGCAAGTGTTAAAAGCAGAAACATATTGCTTTAGGAAAAGCCTTTAGGTAAATGCATCATACAAACATTACATAAAAATAGGGCAGGACTTAATTTTATCTGACTTATGGTCCCTGGGAACATATGAATATTGTTTCTTCAAAAACTCTTCCTACAATATGATTCTTGAGCAGTATTTCATTTATCTTCTATTATAATGATGTAGTTTTGCCCTCATTTGGCATAACTTAGCAATACTGTGGTCCAAATGATGCAGGCTTCCTGTTGCTACTGACCCCATCCAGTCCCTGTTCAGCCTTCATTCAGAGAAATAGAATGTGGTACTATGATTTAGATTTTACAAATTATTCATCCCATAGTAAAAGGATGTGGGCTTTCTCCTATGAGTGGTCTCTGATTAGATGGTTTATATTTCACTGAGCATGGGGTGGCTATTATTTGTGCAGTGGTAGTGAACATACCTGGTTTATATATGAACCTTATGTTCTTATAATGGATTCTTGAAAAGCTCTTGGGAGATTTAGAGTCTCTGAAAATAGTTTTCAACCAATTTAAAATGCATATAGTCTAAGTCGGGCATATTCTTTTCAAATATGATTTTTTACCCAAAGAAGACAATCTTTAAAAATGACATAAGGTAAGAAAATGGGTTTTATTTCTACTTTTCTGCAAATGGATAGCCAGTTTTGCCAACACCATTTGTTGAAGAAGCCATCTTTTTTCCAGTGTATGTTTTTGGAACCTTTGTCAAAAGTCAATTGGCTGTTAAGTGTACGGATTTGTTTCTGAGTCTTCTGTTCTGCTGGTCTGTGTTTCTGCTTTTGTGCCACTACCATGATGTTTTTATTACCATGGCTCTATAGTATAGTTTGAAGTTAGATATTGTGATGCCTCCTGCATGGTTCTTATTGCTGAGAACTACTTTGGCTATTTTGGTTGTTTTTGTTCCAAATGAATTTAAGGACTGATTTTTCTATGTCTGTGAAGAATGACCTTGGTAATTTAATGGGTATTGCATTAAATCTATAGATCATTTTTGGAAGAATGGCCATATTGATGATATTTATTCTTTTTTGTGTGTGTGTATGTGGTACTGGGGATTGAACTCAGGGGCATTCTACCTCAGAGCTATACCCCACCCCTGTTCTTTATTCTTTATTTTGAAACAGGGTCTCACTAAGTTGTGGAGGGCCTCACTAAGTAGCTGAGGCTGGCCGCGAACCTGGATCCTCCTGTCTCAGCCTCCCAAGTACTGGGATTACAAGTGTGAGCCATCATGCCTCGCTTAATGATATTTATTCTACCTATCTAAGAGAATGGGAGATTTTTCCCTCTTCTAAGATCTTCTTCAATTTCTTTTTTCAATGTTTTATAACTTTACTTGTAGAGGTCTTTTACCTCCTTTGTTAGGTTTATTCCTAAGTATTTAATTGTTTGGGGGGATATCGTGTGTGGAAATGTTTTCTGGATTTCTTTTTCAGTGGATTTATGGTTGGCATACAGAAAAGCTTCTGATTTTTTATGATTGATTTTGTATCCAGACACTTTGCTGAATTTGTTGATCAGTTCTAAATGCCTTTTGGTTGAGTTTGTTGGGTCTTCTAAGTATAATATCATGTCATCTGCAAATAGAGATAGTTTCAGTTCTTCTTTTTCTAGTTGTACTGCTTTGATTTCCTTCTCTTGCCTTATTTCTCCTGGTAGAGTCTCAAGTATTATATTGAAAAGGAGTGGTGATAGTGGTCATCCTTGTCTTGTCAAGATGGATCAAAGACCTGGAAATTAGACCAGAGACCTTGCAGCTACTTGAAGTGGGCATAAGACCAACACTTCAATACATAGGCATGGGTAAAAACTTCCTCAACAAGACCCCAAAGGCACAAGACATTAAAATGAGGATCAGTACATGGGATTGCATTAAACTGAAAAGCTTCTGTGCAACAAAGGAAACTGTCAAGAACCTCAACAGAGACCTGACAGAATGGGAGAAGATTTTTGCTAGCTATTCCTCTGATACAGAACTAATATCTAGCATATACAGAGAACTCAATAAACTTACCACCAAAATTAAGTAAGTAACCCAATCAAAAAATGGGCAAGTGAAGTAAATAGATATTTCACAAAAGAAGAAATATAAATGGCCAATAAATGTATGAAAAACTGTTCAACATCATTAGAAATCAGAGAGATGCAAATCAAAACTACCCTGAGATTTCACCTAGCCCCAATTAGAATGACAATAATTAAAAATACAAACAACAATAAATTCTGGGGAGGATGGGGAGAAGTAGGAACTCTAATACATTGTTGGTGGGATTGCAAACTAGTGCGACCACTTTGGAAAACAGTGTGGAGGATCCTCTGAAGAATGGGAATGAACCTACCATATGACCTAGCAATACCACTGCTAGGTATCTACCCAAAAGAATGGAAACCAAACTACCAGAGTAATGCATGCATATCTATGTTTCTAGCTGCACAATTCACAATTGTCAAACTATGGAACCAGCCAAGATATCCATCAATAGATGAATGGATTACAAAACTATAGGATATGTACGCAACAGAATTTTACTCAGCCATAAAAAAATCATGTTATTTGCAGGAAAATGGATGAAACTGGAGAACATTTTGCTAAGTGAGATTAGTCAGTCACAAAAAGTGAAAAGTTGGATGTTCTCCCTAATATGTGGAAGCTAGGGGGAAAATGGAACACAGGAGGGACTCCAGACAAGGGAAGAGAAACAGATGAGTGAAGAAGGCAACCTAACTGAGGGGGATGGGAGGGAGAAGAGGGAAACACCTCAATGGACATGATGTACATATGCAAACTTATCCAAGTCAATCACTGTACTGAGCATGGGAAGAAGGAAAGGGGGAGGGAATAAGGTGGGAACTAGGGGAGGGTGCAGTGGAGTGCTGTGTGCATGTATGCCCCTACCACTCTGAACTTCATCAAGATGTATGACTACAATGCACCAATAAAATTTTTAAAAAATGCCATAAGGTCTACTCTGAAGGACATAGAACAACTTTCAAAATAATTTTGAAATAAATTAGCACTAGCATCTAGATTGATACCTCCTAAATAACCTTGTGTACTTTTAGAATATCTAAGAGCATGCACATTTATCTGAGGTGAATGCCAAATTCAGAACTCTCACAAGAGCATCTCAGCCTGGCTGGCTTTCTGGGGTGACCTGTCAGGGAAGCCAGTGTATTTTGCTACTGTTCACTATGGTGTGATCTGGGGCTTCCCACAGTCCTGGATGGCCTTATAAACAGGGCCTTGCAATCCAGCTGTGGGAGAGACTTTGTAAGCATTTCTGGTAACACAGAAACAAGGCGTTGGGAGCAGGGCACCTGACTTGTCAAGATTAGGTAACTAGCCAGCCACTGACATTTCTTTTTTTTTTTTTTTTTTTTTTTTGCGGTACTGGGGATTGAACTCAGGGGCATTCTACCTCCGGGCTACACCCCCAGTCCTATTTTTTACTCTTTATTTCGAAACCGGGTCTCACTAAGTTGCGGAGTGCCTCACTAGGTAGCTGAGGCTGGCCGCGAACCCGGATCCTCCGATCTCAGCCTCCCGAATGCTGGGATTACAAGCGTGCGCCACCACGCCCGGCTAGCCACTGACATTTCTATAATAAATTGAGGCCATTTCCCTTAAGATGAGTTGAAAAATGGTACAGAGAGTTTTTAATTTTACCCAAGACTAAGAAAAGAGGCACAGGAGAAATTAAGATAGTCAATAGCCTAGAGCTCTTAATTAAGAAAGTGTTAGGTGACCCTAAATCCCAGAATCGATAATGCGTGTTAAGTAGCCAATAGGAGGCCAGAGCAGAAGCGCCATCTCTCTGGATCTCCTTAAGTCCCAGGGACTTGGATTGAGAGGCTCAGCTTTTCCAAGAGCTGCAGCACAAGGGCTCCAGCTAACCCACCATTCAGTGGTCACTAAGAAAATTGTTGGAAACAGCATTGCCTTCTGGAATCAATCATTTAATTGCAAAATGATGTTAATCCTTATGTATTTATGGATAAATTTTTCCGGACTAAAATATCCCAGATCTGCTTAGATTTGCACGCTAATTTTGTTTTTAAGATTAAGTGATTGGGAAATCACCCAGTGGATTTGAAAATCAGTAGTGATTGTTTTGTTTGTTGTTTACCTCAGATGCAAAGAATTGAATTAATTAGAATTACTAGTTCAGGACGCAATATTGTCTTTGGTTTATGTGAGGAATTTGTCTTGTGCTTTATTATTTTTCCCTTCATCCCAGATATATGTCCCATGTGCATGTGCACACGCACACGCACACACAGTACATGTATACACACGTACATGGCCTTGTAAACGATAGACCATTTTAAGAATCAGTGTATAAGAATCAGCAATTTTAATATAAACAAAAGTTTATTACGTAAATTGTAAAGCAGAATAATGAACTGAACACCACTGTGCCCCCTCTCCCTGCTGATATTGTTCAAGATTTCTGAGAACTCGTAATCAGCCCATAATTTCACTACATATTTCTTACACCTAAAATTTAGTTTGGATTGCTCTCTTTTGTGGGTTTATTGAAGCATAATAGACAAATGGTAAACTGCATACATGTGGGAAGTGCACATTGGTAAGTTTTAGAATCTGTATACACCCAGGAAACCATCCCTATGGTTGAAATTATGAGTACATATATCACCTCAAGGTTGCCTGGCGTCTTTTTGTGACTCCTCTTCTACCTGTCTTTGCTCTCCTCCTCATCCTTAAACACTTGCTCATCTGCTTTCTCACACTCTAGATTAGTTTGCGCTTTGTAGAATTTCTATTAATAAAATCATACAGTATATGTTAATTAGACTTGCCAGTTTTATTAAACATACTTATTTGAGTTTCGTAAATGACGTTAGTCTAGTGCTCTTTTTTACAGCCTAGTGGTGTTGTGATGTGTAGATATGCCTTACTGTGTTTACCCTTGCACCTATTGGTGTGCATTTGCTTTTATCTGCTTTTGGATATTGTGCCACTATAAATAAAAATTACTATTAATATTTGAGTGCAAATTATTGAACAGGCACTTGGTTTCATGTCTTGGAGTAGATTACTTGAATCATATGGTTGGTGTTATCTATAAATTTAAGAAACTGCCAAACTTTTTCCAAGTGATTAGCCATTTATATTCCCCAAAGCAAGTGCATGAGAGTTCCAGCTGCACCACATTTTTGCCAGTTTTTAGTATGATTAGTCTTTTCAGTTTTAGCCATTCTAATAGTTTTTTCTGTCCTAGTATACTATTGTGTTTTAATTTGCATTTCTTTAATGACTAATGATATTGAATAACTTTCCACATGCTATGTACCACCAATGTTTCTTATTTGGTGAAGGGCTAGTTCAGATCTTTACTCAGTGTTTTTAGTTAGATTTTTGTTTGACATATTGCATTTGGAGAGTTCTTCATATATCCCAGATACAAGAATATATCACTTATCAAATATATGCTTTGAAAAGATATTCTCTCATTATTTAGCTTGTTTTTTATTATTGTAACTGTTTTCCAAAAAATTCATTATGACAAAATATAATTTATCAATTTATTATTTTATGGCTCTTGCTTTTGTTCTTATTTATATCTGATATCTTGCTAAGCCAAGATCATAAAGACTTGCTCCTTTATTATTATTATTTTTTTTAGTTTTAGGTTTTACACTTAAGTGTTAAGATTGGAGTTCTTTTTTATATGTGATGCAAAATATATGATATAGGTCAAAATTCATTTTTCATAATAGATCTCCAATTATCCTAGCACCATTTGCAAAAGAAGACAATTCTTTACTGAAGTAACTTTGATCCTTATTCAAAAAAATCAATTGTATATAACAATAAGCTCATATATGTAATTAATTATGATTATATTGATTATATATAATCAAATATATATGATTGTCATTTCTTTCTGTTGATATATTTGTCAAACTTTCTGTCAATACCACATTGTCTCAATCACTGTAGCTTTACAATGAGACTTGAAGTCTTTGGTGTAGGTCCTCAAACTTTTTTCTACATTTTTGGAATTGCTGTTTTTATTCTAGGTCCTCTGCATTTTCATATAAACCTTCTCAGTTATTATCAAAATTCTCTTGGGATTTTGACTGAGAATCTATAGATTGTTTTGTGAAGTATTGCTCTTTTAATATATCTATAACTCCCTATTCTAAAACATGGTATATTGCTTCAATTATTTAGGACACTCTTCTTTAACAATGTTTTTGTACTTTTCAATGTGCAGTTCTTAAAGAATGCTTGTCAAATTTATTCTTGAATATTTTATGTTTGATTCTGTTGTAAATGGTGTTGTTATTTAAATTTTAGATATTTTGTAAATTGACTTTGTGGCGCAAACTCTTGCCAAGTTTATTTAGTTCTAGTGACATATTTATAATTCTATGGGACTTTCTGAAAGGTAAATATATCAGTTAGGAATAAAAACAACTGCAATTCTTCCTCTACTCTTGATGACTTTTTTTCTTCTGCCTTTATTGCACCAGCTATGATCTGCAGCGTGATGTTGAAAAGAAGTGATGCAGCTGGGCATGGTGGTGCACACTTGTAATCCCAGCATTTGGGAGGCTGAGACTGGAGGATCCGGGTTCGCGGCCAGCCTTAGCTACCTAGTGAGGCAGTCCTCAACTTAGTGAGACTCGGTTTCAAAATAAAGAATAAAAAGTAGGGCTGGGGGTATAGCTCCGAGGTAGAATGCCCCTGAGTTCAATCCCCAGTACCGCAAAAAAAAAAAAAAAAAAAAAAAAAAAAAAAAAGAAAAGAAAGGAAGGAAGCGATGAGATAAAACATCAAGGCCTGGATCTGAGAGGGAAAACATTCAGTCTTTCATCATTAAGTATGTTAGCTTTAGTTTTCTATAAATGTTCTTTATTATATTAATTTCTCTATTATTCCTAATATGCAGAGGGATTTTATGAGGAATGAATATTGGATGTTATCAAATGCTTTTATTTTAAATCTAGTGAAATGATTATGCTTCTCATAATTAAAGCAGTAAATTACATTTGATTTTCAAAGATTAGATCAAACTTGCATTCCTAGAATGAAACCCCAATCAGTCATGGTGAGATTTTTGTTTTCTTTCTCTCTCTCTCTCTCTCTCTCTCTCTCTCTCTCTCTCTCTCTCTCTCTCTCTCTGGAGTGTTCTACCTCCAAGCTACACCCACAGCACTATTTTTTTTTGAAACAGGGTATCACTAAGTTGCAGAGGGCCTCGTTAAATTGCTGAGACTGGCTGTGAACCCGCAATCCTCTTGTCTCAGCCTCCCAAGTACTGGAATTACAGGTATGTGCCACCATACCTGGTATTTTGTTTCATTTTGATTTGGTTTTTGGCATATGTTGAATTCTATCTGTTGAAATTTAATTTAGAATTTTTACTTCTGCATACTTAAGAGATATTCATCTTCAGTTTGCTTTTTGAAAATAATATTTTTCTTGTTTTGTGTCAAGGTGATATGGATTGAGAAGATTGAGTTAAGAAACATTGCCTTATCTTCAGTTTTCTCAAGTATTTGCATAGAATTGGTACCATTTCTTCCCTTCATGTTTTATTGAATTCATTAGTGAAGTCATCTGGGCCTGGAGATATGTGTGTATTTTACAGAATCAGCTTCTTTCATAAACACAAAACTATTCAAATTTTCTATTTTTCCTTGCTTTAGATTCAGTATTTTGTTTTGTTTTGTTTTTATATTTCAAGGCATTTTTCCCTTTCATCCAAGTTGCCAAATGTATGGATATAAAGTCATTTGTGATACTTCCTTATTATCTTTTTGATATCTGTAGCATAGGTAGTGATGTCTCTTATTCCTAATGTTGCAACTTTTATCTTCTCTATTTTCTGATGAGTCTGATTTTATTTCAAAAAACAAATTCCTGACTTTGACTTTGTTGTATTGTTTTCCTGTTCTCCCTCCTGCCCTCGCTCTCTTCCTCTCTTCCTTTCTGTGTGCTGGAGATTGAACCCAGGGCCCTCTCGTCTCATGTGCTAGCCACATCCTCGGCCCATAATTTTCCAATCTGATCTTTCTCATTTCTTTCTTTCTTTCTTTTTTTTTTTTTTTTTGCTTGCTTTGCTTTCTACTTGCTTTTCATTTTCTAGTTTCTTGGGGTAGAACCTGAGGTCTTTGGTTTGAAACTTGTTTTTTATAGGCATTTAGTCCCATAAAATTTTGTTTTTGTACTGCTGAAGCTGCATTCCGCAAATTCTGGAATGCTATGTCTTCATTTTCACTCACCTTAGAATATTATTTAACTTTGTATTTCTTTTACTTGTGGGTTATGTAGAAATATATTATTTTCTTAATGTTTCAGAATATGGTTTCATTATTCTTCGGTAATAGCTAGCAGTGGAATGGCTGAGTCATATGGTGGGTGTATGTTTTGCCTTTTAATAAAGTGCTAAACTATTTTCCAATGTGGTTATATCACTTTACATTCTCAATCAGCAGCTTCATGTCCTGGCTAACTAACTCTTGGTATGGTTAGTCTTTTCATTTTTAACAATTCTAGGTGTGTGTAGTGGTGTCATATGATTTTAATTTGTGTTTATTAATGACTAATGATATTGCACATCTTTTCATGTTCCTATTTGCCATCTATATGTCTTCTTGGTAAAGTAATTTTTGAAATCTTTTGTACCCACATGTGGGGTGTGTGTGTGTGTGTATTTTTATTTATTTTTTAGAGCTGGGGATCAAACTTAGGCCTTGTGCATGTGTGTGTCTCTATTTTTAGACACTTCCCATGTGTCTGTATTTCATTATTTCAAAAATTATGTTCTAGATGCAAAGTCTTTATCCAATATATACTTAGAAAAATGTCTCCCAGTCTATTCTAACTTTTCATTCTCTTTATATCTCTCAAAGAAACAATTTTTAGTTTTCTATTACATGCAGTTAATACATTTTATTTTATAGATAATAATTTTCTGTCATCTCAGAAATATTTACATATCCCAAGGTGACAAAAATATATTCTAAATTTTATTTAAGCTGTTTTATTGTTTATATATTAAAGTCAAGGATTCACTTAGGATTAATTTTGCTTATGGTGCTTAGTATGTATCAAAGCTTAATTAGTATTTCTTTGTTTACATATAGTTGCCCAATTGTTTTTGCACCATTCATTGAAAAGTCTTTTTTTTTTTTTCCTTCCTGGATTGCCTTCAGATCTTTATCTGAAATCATAGAACAAATAAGCAAAAGTAAATAAAATGAAACACTGGTGTATATAATAAAGTATTTTGTAGATAAATGAATTCTATTCTTATGCTATTAAAAAAATCTCCAAAATTGGCAACAACCTACTAAGCCTAAGTG